>VTPC01005628.1:0-66905 GCA_011009095.1 Ignelater luminosus | reverse complement strand
CAGTTTTAGCATCTTCCAAAAGTTTTCCTTAATCCTACTCTGCTGATTCTTATTTTCCTCAAATTCCAAGAACTTAACTATCCTAACAATTTCGTTTTAGTCTTGTAAATTATTAAACTAGATAACGACGAAACTAATAATAAATTCCCTTCAATATTACCTAGTACTTCAAATATCCATCTACGTATTTACAAGTTGACATCCATTAAATAAGACTTCGCCTATTACTGATAATAAAATTTTAATCAAACTACTTAAAGACGTAAACAGGCTACTACGGAGGTAAAATACGGTAAAACTAAACCCAAAACGAAAAAAAAACAAACAGATTGTGAAAATTTACAAACGGAATGAAATACTCAGAAAGATAAATTTGAGATGACATTAAATCTTACGAATACATCCTACAACATTTACAACAGAAGATTTTTTACACAGTCAAATCCTGCCGAACATCAAACGTTATCAACCCACGCTAATGTCGACTGTTACAATCGAAAATCTAATTGATGATCCAAAACAGTTTCATTATTCGAGAGGTAAGCAGAGCTTTCCAAACTTTTTCATTTTGCTAATTAAAAGTTTCCAACTAAAACAAAGTTATCACCGTCAATTTAACGGTGTTCTAAATTCCAGAATTCAAAAGTATTCCCTAGCGTTCATAAAATACAGCCGAATAATTTTAAAAACACGAACATCAGAATATGCAACAAAAAATTGTTGAAAACTTCTGGTTGGAAAAAAAGTTGATATAATAAAAGTTCGGATAGAGGCACTTCTGTATTAGCGTGGGAAGAACTACTGACTACAATGGATCCCTAAAATTCGGCATAGCATGTTTTATTTATGATCGAAAGAAATAAAATAATGCCAACTTGCAACCTGATTCTTCTTTATCTTTGTTAACGAATTATAATAAAACAATTGTTTACACGCGGATTGAAAACCAATTATCGACTATACTCAAAAATTTCAGGGTTTCAATCTGCATTATAAATTCATAACATTTTCGATAAAGGAAAAACACGACTGTTTTATTAATTCCAAGTTAAACGAAAGGTGCTTAAAGCATAGCGTTATTCGCTAAATAATTGATAAGGCAAATATCACTAACTATTTTCAGCTGTGCGTCATTATAACTACTTCAAAATACTAGTACTATAATAATAATTGTTCTTATACCATACAGAGCACGCAAACTTTCGTTTTATTGCGTCTCGAATATAACGGTTTTAATAGGTTTATAGCACCTGTTGTTAAAACATTACAAAAGTACAGTACCGGACTAATATTAATTTTCTAACATTTATTCAAATCGTTTATTGGTTTGAAATTCTCTTAAATGATACTTTTTGGCGTTTGGACAACTCGTTCTAAGCGAATCGAGCAAACTAATTGTAATATGTTTATAACATCCTTGACAAAAGAAAGAATTGGAAACATGAAACCATTTTGGGGACGATCTAGTGAACAGAGATAAATAGAATCGGATTGGCACACTGACACTTTTTATTCAAAAGGATTGAAGACGCATTTCTCAGATATTTTACTTTGCCTATCTAATACCTACAGTTAGACTTCCTAAATCTAAAACAACCTAGTGCCAAAAATTTAGAAATTTGTGGAAGTTCTGAACAAAGCAAGACGATCAGGTCGTACGCCAAAATAACAAGTTGGCACTTAGGTTCTACGTCTAATTTTGAATTTACTGCTACAAACTGGAAGACCACAGATATCAAAACATCTAATACAATTTTCTACCACTTTGGCTTAGATTATCTTTTATTAGATTTTGGCATCTGCAAAACTGAATCAAAAATCTTTTTGCTACCGATACATAGCAAATAGATTCATAAGGAATTGTATAATTTTCCAAATATTGGCGCAATGAAGCCCCCCTGTATACCCTCCCTCTTGCAAGGTTATATTCTGCTTCTCTCACAAAAATGTCTCCTAACTACATGAGATCGTGGATGTGGCTTTTTCATGTTTTTTCTTAACTCATAACTGAGACAAAATTCAATCCGACTTGTAATAAATTGAAATAAACACTGAGGTGCTAGCAGAACCTCCCCCAATCTCTGATAACAAGGATATGATTGATTCAACCTCTCTAGCTTATTGCTAATCAAAACTAATATTATCAATAGATTCTGTCATCAGTTCAAATATGTCCATAAACCAATCATCACAGATTTTAAATCCGCATGATTATACAGAACATTGATTCCTGGAGTTGTGGCCTTCGAAGTCACTGAGTGTTTCCGTGAGAATTGTGTTACCATCCAGAAAGTCTTAGTTTCTTTTCTTTTTGTTATGCTTGCTCCTCGTCTTTCTCTGCCGTTTGTTGACATGAAATTGATTTAACCAATTTCGGCAACGTCATCACCACTACCAAACTCCAATTGCAGAGGTCCTTAAGGTGCTTTGCACTTCTTTACTTATCTCGACGCGACTTCATTCTTCAATTCCACGTTCACCCCACTAGATGAAAGCTGCAGACTTCCAACAAACAACTTCAACTACATCGAGATGAAGAGAAGTTACAAATAGCTCTTAAAGAACTGCTTCTCTTCTGAAAGCAGGAATCAACAATTAAGATGATGGTGTCGGCTCCATTGATTCTGACTGTTTGGTCTCAGCATGATAATTAATATGACTTTTACACTGGTTGAAGCTGTTGTCTTCAATTTTGCTACGCCCCCCAAGTAACGCGAGGGTATTAGGTACGTCAGTGTCTGCAATGGTCTTCCATCATATGGCATGAATTGCTATATCATTACAAACCAACACTGTATAATATTAACACGAACATTAAGGTGCTACGTAATAAGAGCAAGGGAGGTCAAACGTGGCCTCTGAGTCCAAATTGACTTATACAAAGGCAAAACTAAGTTTCCAGTAAACATTTAACCAAACAACACAAAATCGTATTTTGTCGTTATATAAGTCATTTCGGCTCCATTGGCCAAATTTGCCCACCACTGATCTAGAGCAATATATAAAATGAGAATAATAACTTCAGCTATTCTGACAACTAATTTTGCGTTACAAACTAGTATGGTGGAGTTTATGAATTGTATGCTCCAGAAGATAGTAAATAAAAGTACAAAAGCAACTTTCTAAACAACCTAATACTTAGGTGCTTTTGTTAAAAAAAAACTCCCTATGCCCCGTTATGTCTCTCTCTCTCTCTCTCTCTCTCTCTCTCTGCATCGATTCTTGTTTAGAAGAAAGATTTCAATTCCTAAGCCACACTCCTTTGCAAAAAATTATCCCTTACTAAAGTAATAGAATTCTCTTCAAAAATGTCTCCCCGATAAATATTTTGCCTTGACACTCTTATGTCTAAATCGCAGTGTAAACTTGCCGGCAACAGTTTCAACAGAATTTGAGTAGTTTGAAGCCGCATACGTAGTTGTCAAGTTTCCTTTTACTTCAAGCTTACCAATTCTTGTTTTAGAGAATAACCACATGTTCCATGAATTTAGAAATTGGTAGATTGTTGTACCTAAATGAAAGGCTTTTGAAGCTGTAGAAGTAGACTTACATAAACAGCTAAAGGAATGAATTTCAGAGACTCTAGACATATCTAACCTCAATCTTATAGATTCTTCTGATTTCTGTACCACCGGTGGTGGAGTTAGTGATATACTCCAAAATAATTAACATACAAGGTGTCCCGTAAGTGCCAATAAAGCTTTGGGTAGTAGCCTCCTCAACCTCTTAAGATGCCAAAATTGAAAACACGAATGTTCCGACGGACTTAGATTTGTCACACGAACCAAAAAAAGAAATTCAAACTTAGCAAGGCTGCTACAGGCAAATACAAAATTATTCGAATACAGAAACCAAAGTATCGCAAGAAATCAAAAATTTATCGATTTTATTCCAGTGATGATGGACCATAAAATTGTCAAAGCTTGAAAGAATTGCAGGCAACTAATTTCATCTGATTTATCAGTACAACCAAGACTTGCATGTCATATCTATTTTTTGGTAAGAATTCAATTTTTAACAGCATCTTCAAAAAGAGAAATATAGTAGTTCTGTGCTTTATCAAGGGTAATTGTTGTTTCAACAGATTCATTTGTTGAATTGGTAATGGCTCCATTTAGATTCGATTCTTTGATTTCTGCTTATTTAGTGTTAAAGATTTTAACTTCTGACCACTTGTACAAGAAAACTAAGCCGAGGAGAAATTTTCTTTTTGCAGATTTGCAATAAGCACTCACAGAAGAAGATATTTACCTGAAGCTTTATTGGCATTTACGGGATACCCTGTATAGCGAGAGGTAAAGAACCATAAATGCGAATTTTTCAAAACGGGGAATTCAAAATTCATCCAGAAAAATTAACCATCTTTATCAAATCCTTACAAGACTAGAACATACTTTTGTCCTACAAAATATATGACATCCGAATGAGCATCTAAATCTCTAAAAATCCTTACATTGCAGAGCCCATGCAGACGTCACAAGATTTGTACTGCAAAAGTATTTTCTAGTCTTCTATGGATCTTCTAAAGATGGTTGTTTTACTCCGTAAGACGGAGCACGGGTTCGCAAATTTTTATGTTTTTCTTTTAAAGAGAAGAATTCGTAAAATTGGGATTTGAGACTTTTAAGGAGTAATGAGTTGCCGACTATTTCTTTCAAAAAGCTTGCTTCAGAAGAACTATTAAAAAGGCTAAAAAGATTCATACCAAGAATGTACAACCAGTACACCGAGTGTAAATTGGGCCGTATAACACGACACTTTTAATAAATTTCCAATATATTTATTTTGTCAATATAGATTTGCCTTTTAAAGGATTTTATACCCAAAAGATCAATCACGACATTATCTTCACATTGCCATGTCCAAGTTAAATTGACAACTGTCACACTAATCTGCCTTCTGGTATTTACAGGAAATTACTTACTTGTTCCTCAATCCGCAATGTTCAATAACTGTGCTGTAATTAATATTGCTGATACAAGATAGTAGGTAATAAACCACACATAACTGATTGGTTAGAGTATATCGAGAATTCAAAAATTTAATTACGAATTTTGATTGTTTTAAATTTAGATTGCTCCGAAAAATAAATTACATTAAGTTCTGTTATTAAAATACAATTTATATTTAAAATTTCAAGGTTCTACAATAAATTGTGTAATTATCAAGGGGTTAACACTGCATTAAATCTTTTTTCCGCAATAATAATAGTTATAATGCAAGATTTTCTAAATTTAAAATTTTAAATATGAACTTGTAATATTTAAAAACCCATTAAATGATCAATTACATTAATGTTAAAACAAATAAAAAAGTTTTAAAAAATAAAAAAAAACGCCTGCCTCCTGTGAGGTTTGAACTCACGACCCCTGGTTTACGAGACCAGTGCTCTACCACTGAGCTAAAGAGGCTCACGCCAGTACATTCTCCATTACCTGTTTAATAAGCTTACGCCTCTTTTTTACTCTTACGATATGACGGTATCCACATACAATTCGCATTTTAAGTTAACAACAGGGTCAATGGAACAAGAAGGTCAACCTTGCAAAAATGCCGTCACGTCTTCACTACATTTTGGTTGTTATTTGTTGACTTCCTTGTGTTTCCACACCTTATTTGTAGAAGGTCGTCTTTTGGCATTTTAACTTTTTTTGCTGCAAATCGTTTTGCATAAAAATAAAGGGACACAAAAAATTTCACAAATGGAAAAAACCTACAGCTGAATAACGTTCTGTGTACCCTTCTGCAATGGCAACCCCTAGTAAGTGCACAAATAAATTTTCTTACTGAGATGGCATTGTAAAGATTCAAAAGGAACTATTCATTTCTTACGAGAGCCACGTGTACACGTGACAAAGACTACCCTATTTTTTCTTGCTCTTCCTGTGTTAAATGCCCTCGAAATTTCTTACACAATAAGGTGAAAGACGCAAAATTCAGGAGGTTTATAATTTATAAATATGAAGCAGTGCCGTAGTCATTATTATTTTTAAAATAAAAGTGAATAAAAAATACAAAAATATTCCAATTTAAGAATTTTATTTATCAAGTTCTCAGTGTGCTTAAATTAGATTATAATTGCGTCTCGATAGAACTGGAAAATAAATGAATAAACAAACAATTTATAGCGTGATGCATACGCCAATGGTCAACAAAGAAAAAATGGCGCCAAAAGCGTTGAGTCGGAACACGCGTGAAATAGTGAGTAACAAAAGCTTCCCTGTTTGAATTAGCAGCTGCCAAGGAGAACGCAAACTAAAACAGTCTTGTTGGTTGGTCTACAAAGACATCTGCGAATAAAGACGCCTTGAAAGGAAGAACAGTTGTTGAATAAATGAATAGAAATGACGTAATCCTAGCGTATAAGAATCTGCTAACATATAAATTTTAGTTCCATTTGAATGGATTTACGTGTAGTATTATACACTGACCGCTAAAAAAATGGGGACACCTGCAGTTCTTTATAATCATATATACAGGGTTATCTATGATAGAATTAATATAACATACAAGCTATTTCTGAAAACAATGTTTACTGATAGCTAATGTTAACTTCTACTTGTCTACTGTTACATAATATTTTAACTTTACTTACCTTCAGAAGAAAATAAAAGTGTCTTGAAATACCGTTTCATATAAATAGTTCAATTTTCTCGGTTAGAAAAAAAAGTGAAATTATAATAAAAAACTTGAATCACACACAGACATAATATAAATAAACGTAGTTAAAATTATTGCGTACACACGGTGTTCAACCTTTCTCATTTATATGAAAAGTTAGCACTCTTGATTCACTTAAAGCAAACGAATAATTTCATGGCTAACAGTATGAGAAAAGCAAAATTATGCAACTCTTTTCCAAGTTAACCGAAAAGCCTGCCGAATTCCGAATTTTATAAAATGGTAAAGAATCAAAATATATTGATACTTTCAAAACAGCTAATCTACATCCCATACTACATATTTTAAAGTAAAGGTCTAACAACTAAAAATACCGCCAATCTCTTAAGTTAACCAATTCCTTTCAATTTATTAACCGTACTAACACATCTTGAAAGTATAACCTCAAACAATATCTCATGGTGATTACTGTGTCTGTATTCGCCTACATCACTAAGGAAAACCAATGAAAAGGTGAGTGATGATAGTCGATTCGAATGTTCACCTATTCCATGCATAGGTTTTTCATAGACTTACGGCTGATCTATATTCTATAGTATTTTGTTGTATCTCTTTTTAATATGTTGTGAGTGTAACTTCATAAAAATAATTAAAATTTTAGATTGGCAGTTCTTCTAAATGCAAGGCATTATTGTTCAGATCGAGTTGCAGAATTACTTAAATTATACAGGGTGTCTATTTGAAAACTTTCAATAGGCTGTATTGTTTTTTAAAACAAAAAGGTATCGTGAAATGCCCAGTAGTATGGAGGAGACCAGAATGACCTTACAAATATAGTCCATTGAAAGTTCCTAAATAGACACCCTGTATAAAGGCGCATTTTAATATATATTCGTACAATTTTCCTACGCTCAAAACAAATTAGAAGCCAGAGCAATGTTTAAATGTTTACGACATGAAAATAAAATGTTGCTGGATACAATTTAATCAATGTGGAAAAACAATAAAATACGTAGTATGGGTTGCGTTTTGTAGGCGGTTAGAATGGAAAGAAAACAAAAGGTAATAAAGAAATCCTACCTTGCACTGGCATTGATATACAGAGGGCTGTTCATAACTTGCACTAAAAATGGAACTATTGGTGTTTGTTCTTCTGAAAATAAACAGATAGAATAAACAAATGAAAATAGATAGAAGACATACCAAGTGAGTCCGAAACCAGTTTTGCTCTCATTTTTCTCTATTTATAAATATTTTTAATTGTGTGTATGGTTAGTGAATTCTTAATGGGTCTCTCTCTCTTTCTGACCATTGCCAGCGGATAGGGTATATGTGCCACCCTGTATATTAAAAGAAAAAAAAATAAAGTAAATCTGGTTTCAAACTTACCCAGTAGGTAGGTATAGATGTTCCTATTATAGCTGTGTACACATATGCCAAAAAATATCAGTTCATCAGTGACTGTCTACAGTTACGCATCTTGTTATTTTTACAAAGAAGTAATTTGTTATGTTATAGAAAAGCAATGTGGTAAAATAAAACATTCCTAAAATACTTCGCATTTGTTACATATTAACAGTCGCAGGTAAATAATACTCCACTAATCTCGCTGAGTTACAAAATTTAGACTATGTAATTGAATTAGAGGAAAAGGGCATCTTGAAAATGCTTTGTTAAGATAAACAATAAAGAATCTCTAATATAAATTCTCAAGCTAAAAAGGTTAAGAATGTACAAATAATAAATTTTCGAGGAAAGTAATATTTGCAGTATGCAATTATTTTCATGTATAACTGCGTATTAAATTCATAATATCAGAGGTCACTATAGCAGCTATAGCACAAAAAGAATTTAGTTTTAATATAAACTGAAACTTAAAATATCTACATCCGGAATGCAAAGAAATAGTATTAACGTTTAGAATTCAACAAGGTAATTTATGGTTTATGATCTAATGCATATACAAACCCCATACCATCCGCTTCCTAGCGTTTGACTCTCTTTTTTTACATCATATTTCAGCTATTGAAAGATACTTATAATACAGAGAATTCTTAACTACTGATGATCTAATGTAGTGATAAATAATCGATTTTAGTGTTTATTTTATTTTACTTGGGCTAACAAACGTTTCTTGCAACGAGGGTGTACTATATGGAAGTGTTTTATAGCGTTCCAAAAAGGTAGGTCTCAAAATATAGCTAGAACAGAGTTATGGAAGCCAAACTCTGATTAAATTTATACAGAATTCCAAAGCTTCATTACATTGTTTTGATAAACCATTTTAATTTTAATTTTGATATTTTCTGATTTGCAAATAAATCTAAAACCTCGCTTAACTGTCACATGACAAAAATGTGATTCGCATATCCAGACCTAAACTTTACATTTCATCATTTCTAGGACGCATCTCACAGCAAATTAGTTACAAAAAAAACGCCAAAGAAGTTCCAAAACTTTAAATTGATTTATTCTTTTTACATCTTTCGGAGCTTGTGACGTCATCAATGACAAATGTATGACGTTTTATCAGTCATTTTACAAACGACGTTCGATGCTGTAATGTTCCACGCGCATTTGGGACCTTTATTACTTTTTAACATAAGTTGTTATAACTCACAGTAAATTCTGCAGAGATGTGCAGAAATGACGTCACAGCACGTTACAAAATGCAAAAATATAAAAAATATAATCTATACCACAATCTGTGACCACAACTGAAATTGTGCCATAAGCTCATAACTAAGAAAGCGTTTAAAGGTTCTAAGGAAACAAAAGTGAGCCCTATAGGAGAAAATCATCAACCATGATGGCGCCAAATTTCACATTTATTATGACTTCAGACGATATATTTAAATGTTGTGGCAATAATGTGATCGCACGATGATCACCCTCAAACTAGTTTTTAAATTTCTAATAGAGGTCGCGACGATCATGGTTTTCTCCTATACTGCGTTGAAGAAAAGATAGTGCCTAAAACCCAGGAATATTTAGGTATACAGCTGTTTTCCCTGTTCTTTTGCAATTCTTAGAAAATACTAAATGTTACTTACCAACAGTTATAATTTTGCCAATAGGTTGCCCAATAGTTTCTAAATAAGAACTGATGTTTGGTTTGCTAAGCGCACCGGTATTTAAGTTTTCATTGTCTTTATCTTTATTACTGATTTTGCTTAGTTTCTCACTTAAACATGGTGAGTAAGTTTTTAATTCCTCTTTAATTTCGTCATATTTAAGACGTCTTTCTAGTCTGCTTTCATTCTCATTGTCCGTATTTACCGAAATAGTTAAAGTAAATTCGTTATCTTCAGATTTATTGTCATTTTTACTAGGGGTTTCTTTGTGAAACAAAGTTACGAGTTCTTTACCTTTTTCGGCATTTTGAAATTCGTTTGATTTCGTATTCAGTAATACTGTTATTTGATTTTCTGTAGTGGAACTAGAACCGCTTGAGATTACAGTTTCATATTGAGTGCCGCTGCAACGAAATTCGCACTTTTTATCGCTATTGTTAACTAACGAATTAAACCCTAAAACCTGAAGTTTCGCATCTTGTGTTAAAGGGTACTGTGTTTGCTTAGTAAGTGAACCTAGGGTACCAGAAACGTTTTCTTTTTGATACTTAGTTGCACTAGTATCAGCATAACTTTTCCATCCATAAGCCTTCGAATTTACATACTCTGCTGAATTCCGAAATCGGCTTATCTCTGCTCTCAAACTTTGGGCAGATTTATGTAGTTCTTTAGAACTAATTCTCGCAGATTCAATCTCATCTTTAAGACTTTTAATATAGGAAGCCGTAACGAAAGAGTATGGCTTTTGAGGATTTGTTTCTTTATCAAACGTACACTTTTTATCTCTAGAAATGGTTTTTTCAACGAAACGATCAGAGTACTTATCGTATTTCTTTTTTATAGTCACATGGACTTGATTTTCAAGCTCATCTAGTTTGCTGTTTAATTGATTTACGCCATTCTTTAAATTTAAAATGCTATCGATTTTTGCGGAAGACTTTGACGTGGGTTGTGAAGGTCGAGGTTTTTTAAATGGATGTTTCGTTTCGCTACTACTCTGACTTGAAGCCACAGAAGAAGATCGCTTGTTGTGTAATTTAAAATTTTTTTTCCCCTTATTTTTATTGAGAACTATGTTTTTCTGTTTGTTGCAATCATCGTTTGGTAATACCGAATATTCTATTTTACCGATGAGGCGTGTTTTTGCTTTAGTTATTTTATTTTGGTTTTTAGAAGGCACTGTGGTATTTTGTCGTGTTACATGTCGACTAGGGTGGAATTTTGTATGTGCAGAAATTAATTCATCATCATCGTCTTCCGTTACCAGATAGGGAAGTTCGGTAATTTCGTGTATGCTTTTGCTGGGTTCGAAATGTTTAATAACTTGCACATTTTGTGGTTTACTTGTTGCACCTTTTATTAATGCACCCCGTGAATGTAAAATACCTTGCCTTTTAGATTTTTGTCGAATTGAATTATCCATGTTTGTATACAAATAGTTAGGTTAGAAACGCACCCCTTTTGTTTAACGGCAATACAAACATTTTGTGAAACGTCACACATATTTTATACAATTCTTAAACATCACAATACAGTGTCTATGGCAAAGTGAAATTATAAACTTTAGATTTTAAGCGAAATCTTGAAAATGCCGCGCGAATTTACTAAAATTTTGACGTTCTTAACACTTTCAAGATTTTGCAAATATTACCGACATCTAGTGCAGTAGTATTGAGCGGGACTACAAATCTCTATATTATCGACTGGGGAGGAGGTGCAAAAAGAAAAATAATTAACTTAACCTAAAAATATTTTGCACGTTAGAAATTACAGTAAATTAAGTTTTATCCATAACTAGTTTAAAAGCGATAAATTCAAAATAATTATGGCATTACCCCCTGTAACTGGCATAGACAATTTAGATACAGAGCAGATGAAAACGGTAAATTATTAAAAATGTTATTAACCTATAAGAAATTTACTAACAATTCTGTTTTAGTTTAAAGATTTTCTTATTTCTTACAATAAATTGACAGAATTATGCTTTAGAGATTGTGTAAGTGACTTTACAAGTAGAACCGTAAAACCACAAGAAGTATGTAAAATTAATTAGGTATTACATATAACTTTTAACTAGATATTTTTTAACATTTTAGGACAAATGTGCATTGAACTGTTTAGAAAAATTCCTTAAAGCAAACCAAAGAATTTCACAAAGATTTCAAGAATTCCAAATGCTGGCAAACGAGAATGCATTGGCAGCAGCACAAAAACTTGGTCAAGTTCCTACTTGATTATGCATTTATTACTTAGAAATGTACAGTAAAAATTACTTTGTTGTAGCTACATTTAAATAAATAAATATTTTGTTGAGATTGATAGTACAAAAATATAGTTATCGATGACAACAAGAATTTCTTATTGATTCTTTATTGGAAGTCTTATTTAATGCTATCGAGTCATTACTATCATACTGATCAACTTCATAATTCTTCACTACAGTGCTTAATAAAAAATACATTGCTTCATCTGGAAATATCAAAAAAAATGTTATTAAAATCAATAAAGAAAAATGGAGAAATACCTACCAATATTTGTATCATCTTTAGCTGATGTTATGAACCATGACAAGATATTGTTTTGCTTGCAATAATCTGCTATATGGTGTGGTAAATTAGATATGGTAACATCACCTTTATTTGCTAGAAGAATAATTGGTAGAGATTGTCCATTCGGCATGTTAACTTTGCTTCGTAAATCCACTAACCACTTAAAGTGCAAAGTTTTTTAAGTTCATTCTAATTAATAGTAAAAGAAATCTTGTTTACCTTTTCAATAGAATTAAATGTCTCTGGCCTTGTTAGATCAAATACTATAGCTGCCGCAACTCTGAAAAAAAATTACTTTTAATACAAAAGTCTGTGCCAATACTTAAGGTAGCTAGCAGGTTGGGTCAACATACTTGATAAATATATTAGAATCTATCTTTGTAAAACATATTGATAATTGTTACTGTGAGATTTTCACTGTTGTTGAGGCATGTGTGATTCACCTCCTCAACTAAAGTAAAAATTCATTAAATTAGTATTGTTATCATCCTATTTACAAAGATGTTAAATTGCTGTGCATCATGAGTAATCTAATTACATTATAGCTTTAAACTAGGTGCACATTAGGTATACAATTTAGTCGAGAAAAAAGTTACTTCAGCCTAAAACATGCTAGACTGTGCTTTGCTAGCTCCAAAATTGTAGTAGACCAATAATCAGGTATTTGCATAAATACAATATAAGAATTTCCAGAGTAAGTATGTCTTTAACACCATCCAGCAAATATAAAATTGTAACATGTACAGTGTGTCCAAGACCCGAGATTCACCATTTTGGATCTCAAAAACAGCATAAGACAAAATTTGTTATGTTGGAAAAAATTGCCTATATTGAAGAGCAGAATTTATTGCTATTTTTGTTTTTTCAGGATTATTTGTGGTTTTCTAGATATTTGTTAAAAAAGAGAATTTCCAAATTTTTTTCAAGCCAGATATCTATCCAATAAATATAAATTGAATGAAGGATAGGATGAAAGACCAAAGATTGCTGATTCTTCTTCTATTCTATATAAAGGATGTTCATAATAAGTGCACATAAGTTTAATAGCAGATATTCCACCACTTGAAAAAAATTCTTATAAACCTGTCATAAAGTGCTTTGCTTTTTTAAATTAAAAAAAACATAAGAATATCTGCAACAAATGCTCAAGATGGCATCTCTCAGCTTGAATAAAAGCATTACATAAACAAAAAAAAAGTGATTTCATTCAAATAACTACTTTCGTGCAGTTATTTCCACTTGGTGGGTATGCAATTTTGGTTCAAGTTCCTCCAAAGATAGAAATCTATGGGATTTAAGTTAGAGGACATTATCACTTTATGCATATTGGAACTGAAGGACACAGGTTTATAAATAAGAGTTTTCTCCTAGCTTTGGGCTTTTGTTGTATAGAATCTGTCACATAATTATGTCCAACAATTATGAAACCCTTATATAGGTATGTAATATGTTTATAATAAATACAGAGACTTAATTTATTTATTTACATTCAATGAAAGAAAATCTAATTAACGCAATAATGAATTCCGTGATTGGTTTTTGTTTCACTATATAGATAGTAACGCCTATTTGATTTTTACCTGATAAATAGCAAGATGCATACATCTTGATGAATAGTCTGCTTTAAGTGACATTATACTTAACAATCTAACTAAAAGAGGTATATAGTCTACAAACAAAATCGATTTCTTTTAGCTCAAGTACATAAAAACAGATTAGTGTTCTGTAAACAAGAGGCCAATCTCAAAAATAAACAAACATCAATTTCATTGTTTTTTTTGTCAGCAAAAACTGGCAATTTTAAAAGAAGTAAGGTAAGGATATATAGCTCTATGGGACGTGCGCCCTGATACAGCCATCATTTAGATGTCTTTAATTCTTGTCGGTTGCCTTTTACAGGAAATTTTGCGCTCTTTGAAGGAAGTACTCTGATACGATGCATTTTCTGTTTACCTGGTTAAACCAATACTAGATAGCACTATTAACACTAAAAAGTAATCATTAATCAAATCCATTCAGTGTCCAAAGGTAGTCTTAAAATATAATCGCAAAGTATATACAACATACTGTATTAACATTAATATGTTCTTACTCACAACTCTGCAGTAATAAAGATTTTCCATCAAATTAAGGTAACAGTAGCAGAGACTGATGTCTATCCACTGCAGAGATAACATTATGATGGTTCTTCAACATACTCTCTCTGTGGTCCTTCAATCTATTACCTCAAGAGGTTGTGGTCCTTCAAGGAGATAGAAAACATCATACTGGGTGTTACCTCAAATCCAAGTAATCTAAACAGTATAATTTCGTCGTAATTCTCTTTCTTACTTGAGCGTTATTCTATTTAGGCTTTTCGCACTTGTTATTGTAACAACTAATATAAAATGTTAATGCATCTTTTACCACCATTCTTCATCAGCTCATCATCATTCGTCAACACTCATATCGTTACGGAACATTATTCTATTAATCTTCTATCCATGCAATAAGTGCTGGAGCAATATGGAGTACGAACACGTCGTCTACTAGAATATTGTCAGTTGTACCCGCGCCAGTAGAAGCGGCGAACCAAGGTTCAAGACACGTCTTCTTGAATGCAACTTCCCCGTCATCAACATCGGAGCTGTCATAAGCTTCCACTTGCGTATGTGCATCAGAGCCGACGCCATTTATCACGGCAGAAAAAAATCAGTTCCTATCCTCAGCATTATAGAATAGAGTACAGTTGTAGCTCAATAAGCTTCATTCACACCAACTCAACGGGTATGGCATGGCCGATTGTAAAAGAATTAAACACGATGCATCATCAATCTTTGTGAACTTATCTTTTCGTAGCTGTTAGTTCCGAAAATCAGAAGGGCTTAGAATTTATTCCCTCTGTCTGGTCGTAAAAGTTTTAAACAACCATTGTTTCAAGGACAAACACCTCATAAAAGAGAATTCTCATCCAGGATTCATATCGAAGTAGCAAATCTTCTACTAACCTACGATATTCACCTTTCAGTGAACTTGCACATCCCCCCTCGTCAGAGAGCATAGATAAAGAGATACAGACAAATTCGCGTTTGTTTAACGTTCCATATTAATATACAAGGTGTTCCAAAATAGAACATAGAGCTATCACAGGTACCTGGGATCAAAACGAGACGATCTGACCTAACTTACATAAATGTATCCTAAAGTCTATCGTTTCTGCGACACGTGGTGTCAAAGTTGGATTTAAAACTTGTAGTTTTTACAATATTTCAAGAACAAAGTGAGATATCAGGATATAATTTTCTACAAGCTTGTTACTCTAAGGTGCCTGCGATTTGACGTAATTCTGTGTTTGATCTCTTCCCCAGAGGCGGAAAAATGGGGAAGGGGCCAGCTGATTAGCTTAAAGAAAATTGTTTTGCCACTGAAAAGTTTCAAAATTTCTCTATTTTCGATATTTACAATGCATTTGGGAAAAAGTGTTGCTTTTGATTTTTTCCGTAGGATGCATCATTTTCTACTGAAATTGAATTTTTCAAAATTATTAAAATTTAACCGCCTATAGTAAAGTTATACGTTACCTCAAAAACAGGAAGCAATTATTTGCATCGCATTCTTTAACAAAAATTAAGCCTACTTTGCTATACAACTTTTTCATAAAGTGCATCGGTTTTGAGATACACGGTGTGAAAATTTCTTGTTTTTAAGTAAACTTTGACTTTCTGTATCTTAAGAATGACGCACAACTATAACCGGTATACCGACAGCGTAGCATACATCTTTTAGGCATTGTTAAACTGTCTGCTGACTTGTATCAAATCGGACAAAACGGCAAAGGCTGATATAGTCTGCGCGCCCCTTAGACCTTTAAAGTGGAAAATCTGATTTTGGCAGAACGTTGCTTCTTTAACCTGTGGAACATTATAATTGGTTAGTTGCTATATGCGACCTATGAGGAAAAGTAGGTACGCGCTGTCTGTCCTGGTAGGTTCGAGGGAAAACACTAAGACAGCAGCAAGTCCGTATTGTATTTTCAAATTCCAATCGCTTTAAGCCTTTGGCAGTCACCAATAAGTTCTTAAGTAGCTGACCTAAGGAAATCTAGAAATCTTTGTATGCGTAACTAAACAAAATGCTTGATGTAGAGCATCGACAGAAATTTTGTAAAGTCACCGCCTACTATAATCTATACACCTCACTCAGCACTATTCGATTATTTTCTCAAAATCTGTTTATGACTACTGAGTCAGTTCTGTTAATTAAAATTATTATCAACTACTCGTTTACTTTCTTTACAAAAGTTTAAATGACGTATTTGATATTAAATTAAAGTCTTGCATCTCCAACCACATTATAACAACTAATCTTCTAAATAATTGCTTGTTCAATATGGTTAAGAATGTAACACAAACAGTATTGCATAAAGTCATTCAAAATTGCTTTGGTCTTTGTTTTTTTTTCTTTTTTACGGAGTAATGTCATCCTTACACTGCTATTGCAGTTTTAGTCAATTAACAGGTTTATTATTACTCGAAAACATCTAAGAATTTTTCTTAACTATTTTTTCAAATAATCCAGACTCAAAAACAAATGAAAAATCTTGAGTGCATCAGCACCCATGAACTTTTATTGTTTTAGCTCAACAAAGTAAATCAGTAAATAATAATTTTGGTTTTCGACATATTCCGTAATTATACCGAATTTGGCACATACTGTACATTCTACACGATGTGTTTGGTTAAGTTTGTGCAAAACACAAAATTCCAAACAAAAACAAACCAATTAGGACTTAAACTTACGCATATCTATAGTAAACGCTCGTCAAAGAACCGAAGCGTTCATGACCAGCAATATCCCATAACTGAAGGATTACTTTAGTGTTATCGTCCCAATCGAAAGTTTTTATGGCAAAATCAGCTCCGATTGTTAATTTATATGTATTAGAATATATTCCTAAAAGTATAAAAGTTTTTGTTTTTAGTTTTAACTTTCCTATATAGTAAGAACAACAATGACATATTGCATTAGATTGTTTTATCAGAATTTTTATCTTGGATGATTTTAATTTTTCATATATCCATTAAAGTGCATTGTGGAGTAATATATGATACGAAATAGATTTGGGAAGAAATGAAACAATAACTACATTATGAAAATATGATAAGATAACGTTATAAATAAAACTATGATGTTAAAGTCGAGCAGTTTTTGATGTGATAGATTAATTTGACAAAATTAAATTAATTGAAAAAAAAATTAGTTTTTACTATATTAGGTATTTAAACGTTAATAAACAGAACAGCACATTCCATTTCACCGTGAGTACAAACTATAAGATGAACTCTTCTAATATTGATCTTGAAAATAAGGTATGTTAGGAATGCGTTAATATAGATTTTCTAGGAATTCCAAACTAGAGGTTTTGAAGTGTAGTTGTCGAACTTTAAAAGACCGCGTGATGTTGTGCAAATGTCATTCTTGATTTTATTAATACAACACTTACCTTCAGCATACCGTTTAATTATAGATGTCTTACCTAGAAAATATCAACAGTTGGTTGAACTTTGCATTTTGCTTAAATTCTAAAGTAAAGAAAAATATAGACTTACCCACTCCAAAATCTCCAATAATAACAAACTTGAATAACAATTCCTTTTTTGAATATTGAATTAGTTTTTTTAATTCTTCAGACTGATAATTGTCATTTTTATTCATTTTTGGGCCTTTTTATAAACCAATCTAATAAATAATGATTTCGGCTTATTGATTCATTATTTAATTAGGTACGTTAATCGTTATTTAAAAAACTTAATTCGTATTAACAACACATATTTAAAAGTATGATTACTGACTACAGTGATTACTAATAAGCACCTCGATCTTAAACGTTGTACGTTCTTTGTTGAACACTAGAAATTGTGGCGGTAAAATTGTGCGATAAACTCTTCCACACTCAATGCCATCTCTTGTTTATTTTATATATTACTTGGAAATGAGTACAAATTCCTAAAAAGAGGAATCAATGACTGACGTAATACTACATTTACATAGATAAATATTATTGCTTTATATTTGACGAAATCTGGACTATTTTCTTTGAGTAGAGAATTGAAAAAGGAGAGAAATACCTTCTTTGAAAAGTCAAATAGATAATACAAAATCTTTTTGATTACTGATTAGGTATAGTTAATTCTTAATTAAATGACAGAGTGATATAAATCATAAATTGACTAAATAAAATAGTATTTTCCCCTAAAAGCAGATGTAATAAAAACATTTTGTAAAGAATTTCTAAAATGTGAAAAATATACGTACTAATAAATATGTGAGGCTCATAGATGAGTACGTGAGGTTTTAGAAGGCAATTAGAACAGTGTATTTGCGAGTAAAGCCTCAAATGGTATGTCTTTGGAAGTTAACAATTGAGCAAAACATCTTTACAAGCTGTCGCAGACAAATGCTCTAAATATCGAAAATAGTAACTACCGTTGTTTGGGAATAAGTGTCAGGATTTGTTAGAAGTATAATTCAAACACATATGCATTCATATCTTCGTGATAGTCTTCATTGTGTTTGGATTTAAATACCAAAACTATTCACACTTCTAATATGTGCAATTACAAGTCGGCTTCTTTTCTTTCTTTAGATATTTTATTCGTCAACAAATAATGATCTCCTACACTTCAGTTCTACTCATTTTAGGCAAACCATCACCTTCGTTTACCACTTCCAAATTATGCCCAAGGGTTTGATGATTCTTTTTAAATAAACTAAATGTACATGTGTGATCTCTATTCTCTTCTTGCTTGGAAATAGAACTGGTTCTTTTAGGCGACTTATTACGATTGTTCTTTCCGAAGGCGGTAGATCATACAGTTTGCCCCGCCTATCATAGTCACAACTCAACACTTGGTCGGAGACAAAGCCGTTTTTAAAGCAACAGAATCGAAAGCCAAAATAAGACTAATCTAAAATTGTCTTGATCTGATGCTTCTACTATTACCTTTACTCTACTAAATATGTAAATTGGATTTCGCTTAGTTGGCAAGTTTATACTTATTGAAAAAGTAGTTAACTGTGTTGTAAGTGTGAAGACTGTGAGTCTGTGAGCAACAAATAGAGCTGAACATGAAATAAAGACGAGGTAATATGTGTGGTACATTCTAAAGTTTTCTATAAAGTTTCTGTTGTTCAGACAAGTGTTGCAGCATTATTGGAATCGTGGTGTTTTATAAAACTGAAAAGTTTCTAAAGTTTGAATCGAAATTTCAGCACTTTTTGGTTGATCAAAGAAAAACTGCAACAAACATTTTAGATTAGATTATTTATTTCGTTCAGATTTACATATAGTGTAAGGGAAGAAACAGTTAATCCATAACTAATAACGACAGTCTAGTACAGGTTTCATTTCAGATTTAGATTAGGACTTTAAAGGCACTTTCAAAAAGTGACTATAATGTCCAATTCAACCCAGTCAGTTGATTGTCGGATTCAACCTTAGTTTTTGAACAATTTCTACCTAAGACTTGTTTTTGTACAAAACCCTTATTTGACAACAACCTAACCTGTAAACACAAACAGCTGATCGTAGTGTCGGTTAATCCTATTAACCCTGTTCCTTTGATAGGTTAGCAAGGTTCATCTGGAGTCGTGCATCCGATTTCTTTTTGAACGGAAGACAAATCGACTCAATCCAATTTCAAGCGTGTTCGCAGCTTTAAAAAAGCCAAATCGTGTAATTTCTTACTTTTGAGTCAATCTATTATTGAATTGACAGAATCTATCAAAGCGTTATCTCATTGGAAAATTTTTTTATTAGAAACACTTTTGTTAAATGCTCTCATTTGTGTTCGGCTTAATTATATTCAGTGTATGTCTATTCAATGAAATTCTAATAATCGTCCATACCCAGTAGTTCAAAAAAGAACTGTGAATCAACAATTTACTAAATCTTTGCTTTGAAGAGATCACCTTTGAATCAGTCATTGTCTTTGGAACTTCCTAAAGGGAAGATGATGTACTTTTTCATTAATATATACATTTTGCTATCAAATTTGTTCATGTACTACTAATAGTGAGAAAAGTCCAAGATCTTTGATAAAACCAGTGTGATGTTTCTCAGATATTAAGAGTGGCTGTAATTATACTAATACAGATTCGAAGTCTTTTGACTACACACCTGTAGTTTACGATAAACAATGAATTTAAAGAGAGAATTTATTCATTATCCACATCTTATTATTATTTTCGAGCCGCTGAACATCTTGGATTGTCTTTTTGGCGTTTCATTTCTGCTGCAGCTTCTAGTGATACGTAGCATACAAGAAGTACTCCTGAAACTGAATTTCTCTCTTGCGCTGTAACGGACATTTAACTTTGTGTTTTGTATTCCAGGATAAAATTTGTTTTGTTGGAGGTAGATCAATGGATTACAGAGTGTCTTACCCAAAAGTGGGGAAACTTCTTTCTTAGGCCAAAGCAATGGTTCTAGCTGTTTAACTGTTTCGTATTGAAAAATTCTCAGTTGTGACTGAAGAGAATGAAGATGAGACGGAACTGTCAGAAGGCTTAAGCAGATGTAGTCTGTATTGTGTTATTGACAAGTTGGAGGTAATCGAGTTAGGAATGGGTTTTTTTAGCGGGGCTAGTAAATATCTTTGAAGTGGTTTAAAAATACTTCCTTTTCTCTGGGAGAAGACATTCTCTATTCTTATGTATGTATGTTTTCTTTAACTAGTCATGGTTTAAGATCTGTTTTAGAAAAGGTTTTCCTACCTGTGTTTGAGGTTGCAATAGACAACCGACTAGCGTTTCTCCGGGTAACTGGTTGTTTTTAATGAGATCAGGACGTTGAATCGCTCTCACCGTGCTTTGTTCTCAGGTTCAACATTTTTTATTGATGACACGGAAGGCATTTTACGAAAGGTGTGGACCATCAAAATTGATTGATCTTAGTAGATTATGGCATTCAATGCTTTTCTATGATGGTAATGAATGAGACTGCAAACTGAGATCTCAATTTCGGACAAGGACGGCTTGAAATACAAGTTTACAAACTTTCTCACTGTTCCTGACAACTAATAGGTGTTCGCAGTTAACCAGATTATCTTATTTAAGGTCGTTCTGTGATGAACAAGAACGAGAAGAAATAATAATATTATTTGGGGACGCTTTTCAGAGATGGAAGAAGAAGAGAGAAAAACTCGAAACGCGTTTAAAAGAATAAAAATGTTGTCATGTAAACCGGGTTTACGAGACAAAAACAGGATCGTAGAAAGTAGCCAGTCAATAAGGCTTTTAGGGCTGGTAATTAAGAAAGAATTGTTGTTACTTGATACGATCATAGTTGAAGTCTGGATGAGAAGGCTTTTATTTTCAAGCAACATGAGATGCTGAGAACTGAAGTTGGAGCAGGAGACATCATTCTTGGCAATTACATAATTGTAAAGCAATGATAGGCTTTAAAAGTAATTACTTCGAGTAGGATATCAAATCCTATAGCGCTGGATATTTACACCAAAAGTAGTTTAAGTTAGTACAAAATCAAGAAATTACTATAACATTGTTATGGTTATTTGAGTTTCAATAAAATGTTTGTTGATGTTCTCATGAAATAGTTAAGTTTTCACTATATTTTCTTGGTTTCATTAGTCACGTGCCCTCCTCCAGAATACACGCGCTTCACAGTTTGAGAATCAAGTATTTAAATTAAAATTTTTTGTTTTCTTTTTAAATAACATTTATATTCATTTATAATTATAGATACGACAAATAAAAAACATTTGCATATAATAATAATAATTTTTTAAATGTAGAATAGCCAAGTACCAACAAAGAATCTGTTTACGATTCATACTACAGTCTATTGCAAAGTTACATGGCTTACTTGATTTCTTCTTTATTTGATCGCACGGTATTACAGTATTTTATTTTAATCTGCCGCATGAATTTCATATTAAGCGGGAAAATTTTATAACCGGTTTAACTACATGCATTAATTTAGTATTTATAGAAAACCAACAACATTGTGATGGAATGGGAAAGCCAAACCTCTCCTATCTCGAGAATAATTTGGCCTTTGACTTACAAGTGATCAGTATATAACGTAAGAATGCGAATTTAGTGTAGTCATAAGTGCATTTTCTGCGAGTGAACATGTTTTTGATATTTCTTTTGGGTTTGTTTGTAGTGTATGCACAAGCAGAAGGTAACTAATCACATTTCCAACTAACAAAATGCAATTAATGTTAATGGTTGTTTATCAGAATAAATAAATAATTATTATTAATATTATATTATTATTATTATTATTAATATAATAATGATAATAATAAAATAATTTTGAAACCAAAAGTTCGTATTTTAGTGATGATAACCGCGAGAGAATATAAAAAGGAGTTTTGTTGGATATTGTAAATTATTTTATATTTTTAAACAATTTTTATAATTTATGTATAATTGCTGTAAAACAATAAAATTACAACAGCACATAAAATAAAATCAATTTGACAGATTGACATTCTATCATGTAAATAAACCATGATGCGATCAGAAAGTTTTGGTATCCTATTGAACTACGACAAAAGCCTTATCTGTTCATGAACTCGGGGCCAGCTGAAAAGCCGGGTTTGCGGGACAACTGTCCAGCGCCCCGCGCCTTGAGAGAAAAATAATTAATTCTTTGTATTGATATGTTCAGAACAAATAAAATTTCTAATTTTTTCTAAATATTTAAAATAAACAAAGCAGTACGTTTCTTCTCTTTTTATTTTAAGGGCCCCGTAAAATTTTGCTGCCCTGGGCCACGCAAAACAAAATTGATTTCAATTTCTACAGTCATTCATCGTTCTTTATCAGGGCCGCCGAGAGGGAGTTCGGGTCCCGGTAAAGGTTATCCCCACCCCCAACAGAAACAGATAGTACTGCAAAGAAATCGGCCTAGTATAAAAATGATGCGCAAAACAGAAATTTAAAAAATTTATTGGCAAATAACATTGGAAACTTACGTACATGTTTCTTAACTAAAAAATTCGCACTGCAGTAATTGTAATTTGCGGTACTGTTGTGCATCGACGCCCATAGAGAGGCACCAGAGGGGGCCGTGGCCCCCCTGGCAATATTACAATGTATACCAATAAAGCGTATTTTGTTTTAATTAAATTTATTTTTAAAAAACTTCGTAAAACACGTCCCATGAAAAATAAATACAATTCTTCTGTTTTCATCCTTTGTTAGATATTATCATAGAGTAATTAATATAAGTAGAGAATCAATTACAATGTTTTAAATGTAACCCAAAAACGTACCGTATAATAGGTGGCGATATACTTAGCCATCTATAGGACGGTACAAAAAGTTTAACAGCATTTTTTCGCACCTAAAACTACAGTTTACAATACATTTAACAGACAAAAACTATTTAGTTGTAGAATAGACGTACTTAATCCCTCTTCGTGTTGTTGCGGTCATTATAAAACAAAAAAAAAAGGTATTTATGTTGCCAGTAATGACAGCTGGATTTCAGTCAAAACACAAATGAATGAAATCTGATACATTTGAGGGTATACAATAAAATTCTTAATTATTTATTCCTTAAAGGGCTTGAACGGTCAAGACTAAACTAAGAATTAAAACTTGATATTTTTATTAAAGCAAAATTTTGTAATTATCATTTTGAACGTCTGCAGAAATAATTCAAAATACATTAATTTATAAAAATAAACTTTTCTTTAAATTCTAGTTAATAAATGATTTAGTTATTGTTAGACTACAATATATTATGTTTGTTTTTTACGGCTTGTTTTTGTAACGCTGCACTTCCACTATATGTAAATACTACTTGTAACACGTAGTTTGTAGGTAGTTCGTATTTAAGAAATGAAACTTTGCCGTGTATTATTAGGCCGGGCAGCATAAAAACTGTTTTTTTATAAATCACTTCATATATGCCGATATTTCCAGTTTAGACGTTTAGAAAGTTTTTTTGTTTACTTATGTATTTCTTTTTCAAAATAGTACTCTTAAAAACAATTTTGTGATTTCAATAACAAATGGATTTGCTAAGATTTTATTTTGATCCATTCTATATTAAAAACAAAGTAATAGTTATTTACGCAATAAGTGGGATACACACATTATTATAGCACGAATATGGAAATTGCGCAAACGAGGGCGTTAGCCCGAGTTTTGCGTAAACATGTGAATGCGATAATAGTGTATTCCACGAATTGTGTACAAAATTTTATGTAGAACTGTTGAGTTTTTTGCAAATGAAACCATTTTTGCTGCTCTCAGTCATGGACTAACTACTTTCGATCAAGATCAGCGCTGCCAAATTTTATCAATTATTATACTCATAAGAACAAAAAATACCTCTAGATACTTTTTTGCAATAGAAATTCCAAGAAGCACAATTTATGGTATTTGTATACGAACTGATACAGAAAAGAGTAAAGGGATCTGGAAGACCTGACAGAAAAATATCGCTAATGTTCTTGCAAGTTAGAATTAGTCTTCGTTAACTTCAGTAAAATGTTGTTTTAAAAGCTTATTTTCTAGCAACCAAAGACACGCCTTGCTTTCTTGAGATATTGCAGACATAATTTCGGTGCAATTTTGTATATTTGCCCAAGTTTACGAAGACTAATTTCAAATCTACGGTGAGCCACTTTTGCAAGAGCTTCTTTTTCCTTCGGTAACATTATTATGGAAGGTATTCCAGATCCTTGTAATTTTTTTGCGCCATAAACTTTTTGAGCTCGTATACGAATACCATAAAGGGTGCTTTTTGGAATTTTTATTGCGACAAAATATCTAACAGTATGGGACTTTTTTGTCCTTATGATTATCATAAAATTTGGCAATAGCTGACATGTTCTCTATGAGTTTAAACCGATCGTTTTTTGTCTGGATCTAGTCTGCTGAGAGAGTGATTTTCGGTATTTTTAAAATTCCGATGAAAAGATTTCTTTTTATCAAAGGTCGCAAAACTTAGGCAGATTTTTTTAAACAGTTGGTATTCATTTCGAGAACACATGTCTAGCAATTAACGACCAATTATTATTATAGAATTCTTTTGGATTCGTTTTGATATGTTTCGGAAAAATACACGAAAATAGTTTAAAAGCTCCATAGTGTTAGCTTCTTCATAAATGGAAAAATTCTAAAACTGTCAAGTTAAACGAGTTAAAGAGTCTAGAAATTCATAGAAATCGGACAGGTTAAGAGGTAAAAAAAAACAAAGAAAAGACTTCTGAATTTTTACATACTGGGGAATTTTTTTAGATGTTTCCGAAAGAAAAGAACTGTAGAAATGACGGAGTTGTTGTTTTCGTTGATAGAGGATGGGGAATGCTTCACCAAGTACAGTCCAATATAATATAGACTATGACTTATAAGGAATAAAAAAAGTCACAAAAATGAAATTTGCTATAAGCTCAACAGTCTTCAAGTTTCAAGACGTATAGAAAATGTCCCAGAAGGTCAAAGAGATCGATGCTTGAATGGATAAGGAAATATTTTGCAAAGCGTGCATTTAAAAACCATTAAAGTATAAAAGTAGAAGCGTCATCGTCAAATGTAGGGTACACACGAAGGACTTTATACTTCTTAGATTTTGTACATCTACTACCATATACAGAAACATTTCCCAAGTACTACCGCATTGCCTCGTATTCCCGGCATATTCCCTTTACAACCTCGACAATGCTGGAGTCATTGCCTATATTTCCTAAAATATTGCCAACATTTTCCTAACACTGCTACATTCCCTTAATTAGTTCTACTATTTCCAGCTACATGCCTAAAACATTCCCGTTTTTCTGCGTCATCTTAAAATTGTCAGAACATGGCGACAGAAAACATTTTTAATATTGAAAAAGTAGTAGCTAATTTAATTTATTATTTCAAACTTTACAAAGCTTGAGTTTTCTGGGACAAGCCGTATCCGCTGCCAACATCAAGAAAATAATTTAAAAGTATTGGCTTCGTCATTACAGAAATTGACGTTCGCTGGCGATCGTCCAGGAACCCTTCACCGACAGCGCTGCTAAATAATTTTTTTTAGAGAATCAATCTCGATTGATCTCAGCAAAACTCCTTTTTAAAGAGAGGGATACTATATACGAATCTAGCGAATCCTTTTTAAAGAAGTTAGAGGTCTTCAAAGTTAAGGTTTTTATTTTTATTTTTCTATGATTCAAAAACTACTGATACGATTTTGTTCAAATTTGGTATTGCAGCTGAGTCTTTACCCTTTTGGGACGAGGTGGCAATTATCCTTCTTGTTTTGTTTTCAGTTAGACAATAGAAATAGAACAACAACAATAAAAAAGCATTACGTTCTTTGATTTATCAATTGCAACGGTGCACTCGTAGTACAAGTGGGCGCGCTCATTGTGATTGCTTTCGCAACAGCAGCACCGGTTAGACGACAAAACCGATTTGCAAATCCCTCCATAATTCTCTTCGACCGTCCCTAACATAGTATCATAAGAGTTTTGTAGCAAGTTTGCTATCAAACTCGTCCTATTCTATCCGTTGATCGCGTGGAACGTTCTGGTTACCTGATTACCAAATTTCAATAAGTCAAAAAGACCTAAGCCTATTGGCCATCATGATTTTGATTTTGTCTTCCCAATCGTCATAAAGTTACCTGGCTTGACCATTGAAAACAAGTGTTCCTTGCTGTAATCACTATCACTCTTTCAAAGAACCTACTGACTTGCTCATGCACAATAGTCGTAGTAGCTTTACTTCATAATTCCCCAAATCTACAGGAGTATTACTGAAATCGACACTAAAAATGTGTTTTGTTATCGAGATTTTTGCATACTCTTAGAAGAAAATTGTGTTGCTTGGTGGCTACAAAGACTTTCCTCTTCCGAAAAATTGAATTCATCTAATACCGCTATATTCTGTAGCAGATTTTCGTAAGTGGATTGTAAAAGGATTGTTATATATCTTTGAATTTTCAATATATTGCCTTTTTCTGCAGTCTCCGTAATGTTTCTTACCACTTTGTAAATAGTCTTGTTTTTTTGAAGTGTGCTACTACGTCTCCTTTACTAGAGAAGCATTGATCTAATGAAATTTTGAACTAATCTAGATAAACTTTTAAATTTTTCTCATTTGTTTCTTTCAAACTTGAAAATTATAGAATAGATGAGTCACACTCCTGACGTAACAGGAAAAATCTTCAATTATTTCAATTTACTTTGCTTTTAAGCCAATTAACTTCGTGTCTCAATTTATTATGAATCACCCTTTATTTTACGGACACACTGTATAACATACATTAGCGTATTTATTTGACAAGACATGCAGAGAAAGCAGAGAATGGGAATTAAATGGCATTGCGTTTTAAAATTTCACATATTGTTTACTAAAATCAGAACGCTCTCAATCATGCATTAGTGAATTTAAATTTTGCTTCTTTTAATAATTTATGGTCAATTTGATAATCTTTAAAATAAAAAATGCTTGAGTCCGTATAGCAAATACGTTGTTTCTCAAAACGGCTTTTATACTGCAATATCACATGATGGTTGACATAAATGAAATAAAAGTATTAGCAATATGAACATGCCTAAAAGTGATAAAATTCAATTTTGCATCCTTCTCTTATACAATTATATTTATGAAAACTCGCTCCTTAATGTATCATTCTGTTCTCCATTTAAATTCTATACTGCAATAAAACAAAAACTTGTAGGTTGTTTATTCTACAAATAATAAAGAACACCGCAGTGGCTCAATGTAATTCAATCCTATTTTTACAATGTGTTTACATATTTCGTTTACGAATAAGTTTTTATCGCCAGAAATTTCCCCGAAAAAAATGTACACAACAGAAATCTTAATATAATCGTTGGAGACGTTTGTCAATTATACCAAAATATAAATTCTTAGAATTAGAAATAATCTGGTGCAATAATGAGAAGTTGAAGAGGGCAGCACCGTCTATGCTTGCCCTTCTTTCCCCTCGACGCACTTGGCCTACAACCGTACGAGTTACACATATCCCCATAACGTTGTTCCTCTACCCATATTTATTTCCTCTATGATATTATTTAAACACGAATAAAGGTCTTCTAAATGATAAACTGGTGAAAAAAGTATTTTAAAGTTGATGATGTAGGGCTCGGCTGTTTAAGCCCTAAAATTGACTAAATGTGCAAGCAAAGATGACCTTACAAATACGAAAATATGACCAATAAAATGCAAAATATGACGTAAAAACTTTTTACTCCTAATAAATATCACTATTATACATTAAAAACTGTAAAAAAGTAACACTTAGTTGTCCTCATACTTCTATTGTTTGAGCTTGTTTTGCTTATTGATCTATTTTGACTGCCTTGTACTGAATGACGATGTGTTTCTTGAGGCTATCAAATGAAAATAATAGCTGATTGTCACTAAGTACCGCTTTGTAACAGGAGAATCAGGACGTTATAGGAGCATATTAAATAAAGTTTTCTTTTCACATTTTCACAATTTTTGCACCTGCCGTTCAATATTGAGTTCCACATTCCTGACAATTGCCAGAGAGTCTTTTATGTTGAAACCAACACCTTCTAACCTAGTAATCGCATTTGATATACTGCCAAAGTTGGATTTGATGTATGCCAGCTTTCTTGATAGGCTACTAGAAAATAGCTCCTGCACTATCTTGATAGAAGCTGCATCATCTTTACTGAAACCATTCAATGTCCTTGATGACAGAATAGTTTGCACAATAATATACAACAGCATTAAACCCATGTTTCCCACCTGGTAATCACCGGTAATGAGATAAATTTTTGAATATCTCAACCCTCAGTGGAGCTTCTACAAAGATCTCTTTTACATTGGATATTAATTTATCAACATCGGGAAAATTCTCAGGAATTTCTTCCGCTAACCTATGCAATTCATGAGTAAGACACGTCACATGTATCATTTTTGAATAGAACAAATTCATACATTTAGCAGCATTTACCATGTATGGCTCAGCATCAGTTATGAAAAGAAGAATGTTGTCCCACAACAACTTCGTAGCGTTATCAAAAAGAATTGTGATATTTGAATGATCAGCTCGTTCCAAGACTTCAGTTGTCAGTAGGAAAGTTTTGCTAGGGCGATCAGCGTGGAGTATTCCAATAATTACATTAGCTACATATATTCCTTCGACATCTGTCGATTCATCAATAGATACCCATATCTTGTTATCGGCTACACTATCCCGTTTGAGGTGTTAATTGGGCTATTGCCACACTATGTTGCGATATTTTGTCGCAACGTTTTGGAAATTCACTTTGCGTTCGCTCTTTGCATTTCTAATTTGATTACTATGCTGGGTGCCTGAACCAATGAGCTGCTGGGGCGGTCTACTTATGTAGTTTTATAAGTTTTATATAAGTTGCATTTCCGTAGCTGGATGCGCAGTATTGGCATCCATATGAGTTTTATTTCTAAGCTAGCCGGGCTTATCGGTTCTTTGGTCACTATTTGTGCATTATCCCATTAGATGCGGTGGTCTTCACCTCATACGTGTTTTGCGATTCTCGATTTATCCCGGTTTCTCCATTCTTCATGTTATTTATTCTCGTAACAGAGGAATAGTTAGATCCTTGCAGTAAGGATTATGTACTTTGTTTAGAGGAATGTTAGCACTCACCATCATTTTAAACAATTCATTTGACTATTCCGACGTTTTATTTGTAGCTATTGATACTATGTGCTCTCGAAGATTAGATGTTGTCTCTCCTTGTTGGTTTTTCACTGAACGGCGAAATATAAGAAAGAGTTACAAAGATTTTCAATTCTGTGTTCTTAACAAAAGTAATTAAACTAAAATATGACCTTTTCGGGAAAAGTGCTTAAAATATGCCCTTACATGCCAAATATGACTTTATATGACCAATAAAAAACACTTAATATTGTATAGAAAAGCTTAATTCGCACTAAAAATGTGTTCGGCATGAAAATAGACGTAAACAAAAATAAATGACATGTCATAAACATCCGAGCCCTATTGAGTGAGTGAGTCGTAACAATTAAAAATAACGTAAACTTTTTATTAGCCTCCCTTGAGAAAAAATTCTATGGGCGCCCATGCTGTTGTGTGTCAAAAAAAGTGCAGACACATTGCTATGGCTTTACTAAAACTGAATAGGAAAGATAAAGGACTATCTTCTGCAGGAATTATAGTTAGATGTAAATGTTAATAAGTCTCTGTTAAGAAGTGAAAGTAAAGACAAGTTGAGATAGCTGAACATGTTTTAGGAGATGATTTACAACTTCCAATTCAAGTAAAGTTCTTACAGTAAACAACACACCTTATTACGTATGGACACGTAATAAATTCTGGAATTTCCAAATCTGCAGTGTAGGCAAGTTTTCTTCGACATTTATTCATTTTATAATTAGTACAATGTTCACCAAAGTTATTGTAAGAGGAAAATCCAGAAAAGAAAAAAAATATTAAGTTTGCTAATTTTTTAAGTTATCCTGAATATTTAAAAAAAATCAGTCCACTCCCGGGCCCCTTTAAGGTCGCTGGGCCCCGGTAATTTTTACCGCCTCATCCCCCTCTCATCGAGCCTATTCTTTATTATTAACAATCTTATATAGGTATATTTTGTAACCATTTCGAGGTCATATTCAGGCAGACATTGAACATCTTAAAGCCCATTAATATTTAACTACGGCAAGTAATGATACAATGTCTTTGCGCTTAACTTTTGTTGGTGGCTTTTTGAAATTCTTGAATGTGAAATCGGATGCAGAATTCAATCTTACACTAAAAAGGGAAAAGGTAAAAAAAAGGTTTAAGACACTAAAATGCACAGTTCTTGAAAAAAAAACGCATTTAAAGTCTTAAAGGATGTTGCTGGGGTCGAAACAGGTCGATTGAGCTCAACGTGCGATAAGCGAAATTGTTTCCTTAAAAAGTTAAATGGTTTTAAAGTAAAGATTCATAACTGAAAAACTACTGAGGCTTGTAACTTCTTTAATCGACCTAATAGGTAGTCCCGTTGGACCACGTTCGCTCGCATATTAGAAAGACAGAGGGCGCTATAGCAAGGACAGACTGTGACCGGCGAGGTGTACCGGGACTTTCTGGCTCGCAATATTCCAAATTGAATGGCGGCACTCAACGTCAAGAAGCCCATTTTCGCACATGACAATGCCACATTGCTAATGTGGTGCGTGAGTGGCTTGATAAAAACCAAATCGAAACATGGCTCCAGCCACCATATTCGCCAGACTTACCGCCTTGTGATTTGAACTGTTTTGGCAATCTGAAGATTGGTCTAAGTGGTACTCGATATGCCACCTTCGATGTCCTCAAAAATAGGATTGATGAGGATTTGCAAGATGGTGTGGGGCGTGGCCTATATCAAGGTGTTTCCATGATGCCTGAGAAATGGTAAAAGGTGATCGACAACGGTGGACAATATAGTACATAAATCTAAAATATCATGAATTTATCGTTTGTAGTTTTTAAAATATTTAAATAAATGTGTGGTCCTGTTTGAATGGGACTGCCTAATATTTTGACCCCAGGAATCTACCCTTACACGTTGTCCCATTACTTTCCAGACACCTATAGAATGTTTCATAACCTACATAATGTATTGCGAGGTACTCTTCTATTCAAAAGTAAAGCGTACAACTACTGTAAATGATTTGAGCAATGTTTCGTTAAACTCCTCCAATTGTTGTATTAATATTTTTCTTGCGTTACCGTAGAAACCATTTTAACAGAAATCTAATTTACAACATGTAAATAAAGTGTACGCTTTACTTTTGAATAGAAGAGTACATGCCACGGTTTATATTTTTTATTATCTACCAATATTTTTACATAAATTATTAGAAACCATCACAAAAGTAAAATGTATTACTTAACATTAATTGTTTGCTTGGTTTATAAAAATCCAATGTCGTGGCAAGCTTTCTGTTTCTAAATAATGACCTCAGACATATGGTTAACGTATACGGTAGGAAAATCCAAGAATAATAACTACAGTTTATCTAAACAAACATCTTTTTTAATATATCTCATATTTCTATGTTTAGTATTAGTAGGTAACATGTGATCCAGAAAATTCCAGTTCTAGGTTGACTACAAAAGAAGATTTTACTATCTAATTGGCATTCTTTTTGATCTTTGTCTGTCCTAAACTAAGACTTAAGTTTACCCGTTCATGGCCTCTCTAGAACTGAAATTTTCTTAATGATATCCATATGTTATTTGCTGTAAACAGTAAGTACACTTTGCTGTACCTGATTATTACGCTCCCCAACAGTTTTTGTAATGCAAAATGAAATATAATGATCACAACAAACTCATTTTAGTTACCCTTGTATACATAATGTACCTACTTATTTCAAATAATTCTTGTCTTTTTAGTAACGCAGGTTGTCTAATTGATCTCAAACAAATAATCTTAGTTATTTTATTCTAATATTTACAGCTTTATTAATTTGTTTCTGTTTTTCATTTCTCTAGATAAATGCACCACTCCAAACAACGAAAATGCGCTATGCATACCATTGGAATCCTGTCCAGTACTTAACAGTGTAAAGGATGATCCAAAGTCTTATGCATTCATAGTACAATCAGCTTGTGGGAATAAACTAGACACCACTCTAGTATGTTGTGGTACTTTATCTAATTTTGCTGAAGGTGAAAACACATTTGTGGACGAAGATGTATGTGGTTTTCAACATTCCGATGACTACAAGCATACAGAGAATAAGCCCGTTTTAACGGAATCACCATGGCTGGCTTTGATTGCTTATAAAGATAAGCAAGGTACTACTTTGCCGATAAATACAAGATATAAATGTAGTGGTAGTCTCATTGGCAAAAAACACATTTTGACTAGTGCTGAATGTCTGACCTTAAAAGATGTAATACCGTAAGTAAAATTAAAATTAAAGGAGTAAAATCAAAAATAATTATATGCGTTATAGTTCGCACGTTCGGCTTGGGGAATATGATACTGCCAATAAGACGGATTGTTTTGAAGAGTCCAATGTATTAGAATGCTCTGATGCTGTCCGAGACTATGCAATAAAACAAATTATAGTACATCCTGACTACGACGAGAAACACAGAAAGAACAATATTGGTTTAATAAGACTGGATAAAACAGTATTGTATTCAGGTAATTAAGTTTTTATTTTACAGTTATATAACATTCGATGAAATTTTTCTTATCCATAGATTACATACGGCCTATATGTTTATCATCACCAGATAAAACCAAAGCTCAAGTTGGAGATACTTTAGTTTCTTCTAGTTGGCAAAAGAGAGTTGAATCAGATACGGAAACAAAAATAATTACTTCCCGTACACTAATAACTAATGAAGTGTGTCGCACTTATTACAAAACTGATGATGTATTGTTTGATGGTGTAATGTGTGGCCATCCTAAAGAGTCTAATAATGGATTGTGTTACGGTAACTTGGGAAGTCCAATTCTGTTTTCTCACAAATGGCGTTGGCATCAAGAGGGTATACTATCTCACAGAGAACGATGCGGATTCCTTTTCCCTGAAGTATATACGAGAGTTGAGTACTATTTAGATTGGATTAAAGAAAAAGTGGAATCATAAGCAATTACATTATACGCATTAAAGATAATAACATATTTTAGTACTTGCACAAAATTGGACATACAATCATTTATAGTAGCTTCCGCTGTTGTTCCAAATAAAGTATGAATAAAAATCTCATTTTTAATATTTTATTATTTGCTTAATATTAACATTCAGAAGCTAACTTTACTTTTTTATCCTACCGAGTCGGACTGGCCTGGAGGACTAGGAGTCTAGACACTCCGAGACCAAACCAGGCCGGGTCGCCAGGTAGAGCCAAAATTCAATTCCCAGTCTTTCCCAGGTCAAAAATATAATGTAGAAACCAAAATATCTACACACTCCAGGGCCAAATTGATCCAATTCAATCCTGTTACTCTCTGACATGCAGAAAATATAAAAAGACATTTTAGTTTCCATTATTATGTAGTAAAGCAAAGAAAAAGCATGTTGCAAATTTTGGTAAATACAACTATTAGGGTTATAACTTGACGTTATTGTAGACATAATTAACTTGATGAAAGCGTTGCTTACAGTTTATTTCAGATGCTGTAACCAGTATCACACAACACATTGGATTAGTAAAAATTGCGCATCGTTAAGCCTAGTTAAACTTTTACAGCTGAAAATTCAAAAAACAAAGGTTAATACCATTACCGATAAAACAGAACAATGTTTCCTAATACAATGTAGTTGGTAATCTTTTAAAGTGGAAATCTACCATATAACTGCAATTCGTAGGCTGCAAGATCTTAAGCTTAACCTTCCAACCTGGAACACCATAAAGACGCTTGTGGTTGCACCCTTTTGGAAAATTTTGCAAGTTTGCCATGATTTTTCCAAATACTTGATCCAACCCATAAGGATGCTCGATACTCTAAAAACACCTATTCAGACAGTTGTACTAGATCCAGATTTAAACTTAAACATCTACCTCTGGTGTGGACACACACAAATTTGTTGCGTCACTGAAAAGAACAATTACCTAGTTTCTTTGTAATCTACGGATAAGTTTAAAGACAAAAAAATCTTTTGCTTTTCCATTGGATGAAAGGTTTTCAAATTCTCTACAAAATGAAGTTTCTCGAAAGTTCTGCAATATCAAGATTAAGTTTAATTAATTTGCTACCAATTTAAAAGTAACAGTCGCAGTGTTAAATGAACACTTGATATTTTTTTGTTATGTTACTTTCTCTTAAAGCGAGGTAGGTGTTGTTGCACGTAACTACAAAGGTGGCGAACTTAGGGAAATTCGAACCTAAGCCCATCTTAGTCTCTCTCTCTCTCTCTATTTCTGTCCTTTTTGTCTGCTTGAGGAGAGCAAATGGGGTAAGTATTTGGTTAGATAACTGCTGAACTCACATAATTGTTCTAATGTATACAAATAGGAACAAGTCTGAGTAAGTGCCTTAAAATTTAGAACTGGCCTCTTCCCTACGTGGTGATGACGTAATTATCAAACTAGAAAGAAGAAATCTCAGAAGGTGAATGACATGCGATATCTAGGTCTACACCAGATAAAAAGTTAATCTTTCATAATTATATAGAAGAGTAAATCGTACACAAAGAAAGAGGAGTACTAATAAGATTAACAGGTAGGTACTACATTTAAAACAAATCTCCACGAATGCGCTGGTACTAGTCACCTGCTCACTAGTCACTAGATCTTAAAGTAAGAAAGCCATTATAATCATGTACTGGTTGAGGCAGTGAGCTGAATAAGATAAAAATTACACTGAAAGCTAGAGCTACAAGGAAAAATGAGATTCACTTGGCTGTACAAATAGAGTGGCAGCAGAAATGGAATGGGCCGTAGAACACACATCTTTCGCCAAGCATATATCAAGGAATGCAAAAGATAGGCTTGAGAAGATATTATTTAAAACCCAAACTAAAATTTATTGCTACTTAGCAGCGGCAAATGTAAGGGCTCTGCAGACTCCGCGGTACTGAAAGACCTTCAATCCTAAAGGATCCCGAAAAGAGGCTTCGGATTTTATTTAATCAATTTGTCGTGTTTTATAGCAGAGAAAGTGTTTGCCCAAGAAAAGTGTTACTACCAGTGTTGTAACCTATCTAGGTAAATGTACTTAGGTACTAATTAAGTACCTACAAAGGTACTTAAAAAATGTATCTATACCTGTAGCTAGATACATTTTTTACGATACCTAAGTACCTATAAGCATTAGGTACTTTAAACAGAATCACTTCTAGTAGCACATCAAAGCCATATATTTTGGCGACCATTTTTGTTCCAACATTTAAATTAAAATAAGTAACTTTGACAACTTTAGATGAGCTTGATGTTGAAAAATATATACTAAAATTATGAAATCTTTATTCGTTACTGAATGTGAGAAAACGTACAAAACTAATGTAAGTAGTAACACATGTGATGATGAAACTAGTGGTGCTGCTTCAACTAGTAGTGAAGATGATGACTCAGAAGCCCAACAACGATGCCGGAAACTGAAGAGAAAGAGTACATCGATTCTACAAATATTTAAAATGTTCAAATGGAATGCTTACGATATTTGCAAGACAAATTTAAGAATGTATCATCTTTACTACAGTAGTATCAAATGGCAGCTAATTCTATACTACACTCTTAAATTACAATAACAATTACCTACAGCAAAAGATGGATAAAAATTATTTAGTTGGAATTTCCATGTTTACTTCTAAATACAAAGAATTGGCAGAACACCAACTTTGACTAATTATTATCTAAAATAAAATCAAGAAGTCTGATCTCTGCCGACCTCGTGATGTGGGAGGGTCAACAAATAATATAGTCTCTATATTGATTATTAGAATCCCTATACAGTATGGTTGATTTTTCATTACACACTCGATAATCTTGTTAGAATAGTTTTCAAAAAATTCAAAAACAGATAGTTTCTTGCATTCTTTTCAACAGTCTTATTATAAGACAAATTGTCATCACATCACCTATAGAACAAAGAACAATGATGCAAAGAATAAGTATTTTTAATTGAATAACACCCTGTATTTTATTGGATAATTAGAATGATTAGGAAACTCTGGATACGGCACAATATTTAGTTTTTCAATTGACTAATGACTAAGGTCGTAACAATATAATAATTAAATTACCACAAGTAAGCTTTGTTAATGCAAAAAAAACAAAATATGTTTTATTTAAACGTATACATCAGAAAAGAGGAACATTACTATTGTTACGTTTTGACAAAAAACGTCTATTTATTTTTAATATTTATTTTTACTTAGTTTATTACAATTTATTTCCAGTATTTATTTACACTAAATTATTTATTTACTTATGTACAGAATAAGTTATTTATCACTTATTACATTTATTTCGTTCGTAGCTACACGCGGTTATTTACTGCAGAAACTAAACTGGTTCTATTCATGCTACCGCTTATATACGCGTCCTCGTTCCTCTCGATGAGTCTAGAAAGGTTCGCGCCTTTTCTCGCACATTCGATGGCCATAAACTCTGGACAGTGCGAGATCTCTCCGGCACATTCGACCAGCAACGCCGATACTGTTCGACACTTCTCTAGGATGTTCGAGGGATGACTCATTACATTATTACAAAATAACAAGAATGCAAGATAAATTTGACAATGAACTCGGTACAACGCTTGTACCTTATGCGGCGCCCTAGGCCTTAGCACTATAGCTTAGTCAGCCTATTGGATAATGTATGGTCCTGGTCCAAAACCTACTTTTAGTAATCTTACGATTACTGATCAAATGAGAAAATAAAAGTTGCGTTGCATTCAGAATTTCATAATCATTCTTTGTGTTCAGGAGCAAGCAACAATTAGCAGCGTCCAGCGTGGTTGGTGAAAGGCGAAAGGTTCTTAAACTATCGGCAGCAAATGTCAATTTCCGTAAAAGCAAAGGCAACATCTTTAAAAGCGTTCTTTGATGGTGCTGTTCCTGAACACAAGCATTCTAACTATACGATAAAATACAGGGTGTTCTATTTAAAAGTCTTAGGGAGGACTCTAGCAGACCTTTGATAGTCTTTGATAGATAACTATTAACCGCTGACCAAAACAGAACGATTAGAACTTATTGAAGGAATTCTACAAGCTCTCTCACGAAGCTTCTTATGATTCTACATTCAACGATCTATATTCGCCAATACACATCTAGCTTCAGCTATAACAATTCAAGACTTCACGCTAGCCCTCTTCGAACGGTCAACAAATCGCCCGGGGTCTGTTTACATCCTGGAGATCGCCTGCCTGCTCCGAGTAACAATACCGAGGGTCGCCCAGCTTTAAAACTACATATATTACGCGTTTTATTTACGGAAATCCTCAACATTGCATAATCGCAATTGTTGACTTTAAAAGGTGTCTAATACTGTTATAAAAGAACCGTTTGTATGCTGTAATAGGGAATTCCTTGGTATTTCCTGCAACATTACGGCTTTTAAAAAGATAAACAAATCCTTGTATCGACGCTACAACGGGCTGTGTTCCACTCCGAGGGTTCTATCAGCTGCAACTGAGCTAGCCGCCTCCCAGGAGTCCCAGGTGATAACAATAACAAATCAACATCACCTAGCACATAAGCTGTTTTTAAAAATCTGATTTCTTTTTCCAATGCGGGTGTGCATGCGCACTCCGTTCATTCTATTATCTTCTTAGGTCAAGATGAGTCAAATTTCAAACATGTTTAAAATGATGGGTTGGCGTAAGCCAACCTAAGACGACCGATCGATGTAGTGAGAGAGCGACTGAAAAATACGCTTGTTTGAAATTTTGACCTATCGAAGACAACCCAAGAAATAATTCTGTGAGAGTCCTTCCTTATTCTTCAAATCTTCCGTTTTTTCAGTGATGGCATTTTATCTTATCATTGGAAACAGAGCAAAAAACTATCTAATCCAAGTTTTTGAAAAACTTAATTCTGATAAAATTAATAAATGTGTAATGAAAATCCAACCTTACTGTATACAGTCTGTTCAAAGTTAAGTCGGCACTATTGCATATTCCTAACTTTCTTATTGTTAGAGATAGAAAGCAGGTTAAATTAGCAAATTAGTAGTATTTCTTCTGCTCATTACGATGGTAAAATCAGTAAAACAATTAAGCATCACATCTTCCAGTTATTAAAAAAGATAGTAAATTTTTAAATGGAACGCCTTGTATATTTACGTACGTCTCCTCCTCGTTCCAGACATTTTTGTGCACGTTTATAAACGCTCCTCGTGGACTTCATGATAGTTCTGCTGTCGATATTTCTTATAATATTAATAATACTTTCTTGAAGTTCATCAAGGGTTTCATATGTTCTCTTATAAACATTATTTTTTAAATAATCCCAAAAGAAAAAATCTGGTGGGGTCAAGTTTGGCGAGAGAGGGAGCCATCTGATGGGACCATTTGTCGCTAACCACCTGTGCTCAAATAATCCTTGAAATAAATTAAGAATATCCTGAAAATTATGCGCTGGGGCACTGTTCTGTTAGAAAAATACGGTTTGTCTTTCAATTAAATTCAAATTATCCAAAAACTCTTCCATTACGGCAGTTAATAATTCTACATATCGTGCATGAAATATAACATTCGAGCATATCACACTTTTCTGAATGCGTAAAAACCGTGTTTAAATTAAGAAATTAACGATAAAAAGCCACAGAAATACACAAATTACATCGACAAATCGTTTGTTGGTAACAGATTGAAATTATGACAAATTTTCACTATAGCAACTATTTCTTACTCATAGCTTTCTTATTAATTTCTTCAAAACTGAAATTTTGTTCATTTTTAATTTTAGACCAATAGAACAAAAGACAATTTGTGTTCAAACTTTAATTTTCTTTTGACTAGTACAAAAATATACAGGGCGTTCCATTTAAAAACTTACTATTTTTTTTGAATAACTCAATAATGTGATGCTTAATTGTTTTACTGATTTCACCATCGTAATTTGCTAATTTAATCTGCTTTCTATCACTAACAACAAAATTAGCAATAGTGCCTACTTAACTTTGAACAGACTGCCTACATAGCATGAAATATTTAATCCATATGTATATAATATATAACATATTTAATATTCCATATAAATATGTATTACAGGTTGTTACATATATTGTTTAACATATGTAAAACAAATTATGGATTTAATATTTATTAGACATTAGTTATAACATATTTATAATGCAGTATATTATCAATATGTGTAACATCATGTATCATATTACTGGAGAGGAATATAATCCTTAATTCGTGTTTTACAAAAATTAGCAGTTTTATTCTTAATTTCCAACGTTTATTACAATGTTTCATAGTTCACAAAACAAAATCTAATATGTACTACAGATTTGTTACATATATTGTTTAACATATGTAAAACGAAGTATGGATTCAATACTTATTAAACATTAGTTATAACATATTTATAATGCAATATATTATAAATGTGTAACATGGTGTATAATATATATGTTACTATAGAGGAACGTAATTCTTAATTTAGGTTTTGCAAAAATTATCTGTTTTATTCTTAATTTGCAACGTTTATTACAATGTTTCATAATTCAAGAAAACAATGCAATATGTATTACAGATTTGTTACATATATTGTTTAACATATGTAAAACGAATTATGGATTCAATATTTATTAAACATTAGTTATAACATATTTATAATGCAATATATTATAAATATGTGTAACACGGTGTATAATATATACGTTACTATAGAGGAACGTAATTCTTAATTTAGGTTTTGCAAAAATTATCTGTTTTATTCTTAATTTGCAACGTTTACTATATGATATATTTTACAAAAGAAAATGCTACATGCATTACAGATTTTTTACATTTATATATTTTTTTGGATCTAATCTGTATTAAAGATCACTAAAATTATAACGTATATATTTATAATACAATATTTAATATAAGTATATAACATGTATAATATTAATTTATATTTCTCATGAAATTATCTATGTTTCATTCTTAATAATTTGCAGTGTTTATTAGGATTTCTTATATTAAAAAATGCAAATAAGCCTCTGCGATAATGTATTATAATATTAGTGTTGAAACTTCCTATATTTTACGTATTTTACATGCAAAATGTTTCAACTTCAAAATTGTTTTTCCGGCTTCCGCGTAAACACAGGCGCACATACACGGCATACATGTCATAAATCTTTGGTTAGAAACGTTAGAAACAGAAAGAAGCCGGAGGCATTTTGCGGGGTTTGGCGGTTATTCTGTTAAGTTGGTGAAGTTTTTTGTGCATGATTTGCTTAGATATTTTGTGATATAATGTTATTTTCTTGATAAAGAAATATCCAAGTTTTAAATATCTTTAAAAGGTAAGTAATATATTACTATTCGATATTTGAATACTTTTATATTATTTGAGGTTATGAGAAATGAGTTCACGAAAATTTCGTCGAACAATTAATAAAAAAACCAACGAACCCGTCGAATCAATTCAAAATAATATTCCCCTATTATTGAATTTTAAAAATAGCATAAATTCTTTTTTAAATTTTTTGGAAGATGTGGATAATAAAGATTCTAAACAAATGCTAACGTATTTAACTGATAAAACTTCATGTTTATTACAGGAATTTACAAAACATACGAAAATTAATGATAATGATGACATGGTGATATTTTAAATAATTCAGTTAGTTTACCATTTGAAGATAAATTAAATTTCGAATTTTTATATAAGTACCTACTTTATATATGTAAACATTTTTTGTTTCAAAATCTCAGAAGCAACTAATGTTTCAATTAACATGAAAAATGGAAAAAAATGTTTATTTATATAAAAAATATAATATGTTTTGTTTATTTAATAAATATGTTGTAACGAACGGTGTTTTATTTCTATATTAAGCTCTCCGAGTTTCTCTTTCAGCCGTCGACCCCTGGAGTCACCGGGTCTCCATCGTAGCTGCCCGGTGAGCCCTCGCTCGACCGCCCCAAGGGCGAGGTGGGGGAGTAAACCCCCTTACAAAATCTGACGTCCGAGCACCGACCGACCGAGTATCGGAAAGAAAGCGTCACATAATTTCGGCGCCCGAGCAGGGACCGTTTTCCGACGAATAGAGATCGTTTCACCGTCCTGTATTCGTAGAGAACTATTAAAACACCAGTATCGTTTAATTACCCGATACCGAAATGTCCGACTCCGAATACGAGGCCGGGACCCACTTACCGCCGTCCGCACCGCCCACTCCCGCCCGTTCCGACCAGGTTACCGACCCAGGCGATACCCGAGTAGCCTGGATATATAGGCTGAAGAAACAGGAACTGATGCACGAATTGGAGAAGTTCCACCTTAGTTCCGAGGGCCGTCTCGATGAACTCCGCCAGCGTTATAGCCGATTCCTTCGAGAAGGTATACGCTCGTGTGACCAAGACACCCTCCCTCTTCACGCCCCTGCTCTCACTTCCTGGTCCACCCTAACGCTACCAGTAACAACCTCCGTACCTACCCAGACGACACTAGCTCCACCAGCTGTGACCCAATCAACCACCGTTACCTCGTTATACTTTCCTCCGATACACCCAACCCCATCACATATCCCGGAACCCCTGACCGTTTCGTATAACGACGAGTTTCACCCAGGGGTACCGCCAGCCCAACCACCCTATCTCCCGTGTTCAAGTTTACACTACCCGCCACGTACCACCGCTCCAACGCTAACCCGGTCCCCGAATATGCCCGGAGTGAGTCTATCCATCGCTACGATCAGCACCCGAGATTGAAGACTCAATTTCTCCGGAAAAACCGACCCGGTCGCCTTCTTAGAAAGGTTAGACGAGATTAGCATCAGACACAACATTCCGAAAGACCAGTTATTAGTGCTACTACCAAAATTATTGTCCGGCACCGCCCTGTACTGGTATAGGAATAACCAGGCTCGGTGGAAAAACTGGCCTGACTTCCTTCGAGATTTCCACGATTTCTATCTACCGTCCGACTATAGAATCAACCTAGAGGTAGAGATCAGCCGACGTACCCAGCGTGTGAACATGAGCCCGTTATGGAGTACGTCACCGAAATACAAACCCTCATCCGGAGGCACGGTGGCATGACTAACGAACAAGAATTATTCTGGCTGCACCGAAACCTGTTGCCAGAGTATCGCCTATACTTACAACGAGGGGATAGTCGAAATATTTCGGACTTTGTCCGCGCCGTGCGAGAATACGAGGGTCTTCACCAAGAGCTCCGACCGAAACATAGGGCCCCAATGTCGGGGAAACAAGAATCCGCCTCGGCCCCAACGCACTCTAACCAAACCGAGAGCCGGCAACCGCCGACCCCGCGCAGCCAAGTTAGACCAGCCCCGCCGCAGCGTCCACAGGTGTTTCCTTCGGGAACTCCGAACCGATCCAATACCGGACCACCAGTGGTGAGATCGTCCGCAGTTTGTTGGAGATGTGGACAGAGCGGTCACTTCCGCACCGGATGTCAGAACCGAGCCATCTTATTCTGCTCCCGTTGCGGGTAAAGGGGTGTTATGTCCCGTGACTGCACGTGCTCAAGAGCCAGAGGCCCAACGAGGGACCCTGAAATCCGCTCTCCCACCGCCGCGTCCGCTGTTACGGACACCCGGCCATTTATATTAGTGGGCATAAATGGACGCCCGTTCCGGGCCTTGGTAGATACCGGTTCTGTGGCCACCTTTGTAGGCAGCAAGGTTGCCAGTCTGCTAAAGGACGCTAGTTGCCCGCCCAAATTTACAAGGGCAGCAGTAATTGACCAACAATCCGTCCGAATAGCCAAATCATTCCAGGCTAAAATTAAGATTTTGGACCGAGAAAAACCTCATTTGGTACATTACCTTCCGACCCTCGGGTATGAGGTCCTGTTGGGAATGGAGCTGAATACCTGAAGACAGGCAATCTCATTTTAGAGAACCGATGAGTTCCCCCGGCCCCAGGGGAAGAACACCCCGAACAACCCTGCTTGGCAGTCACTCCGCTGAGTGACAGCGAAGGAACGCGCCTTCAGGAGTTTCTAAAGAGAGAGCTTCCGCAGTTCGACGAAATACAGGGACCGACCGACCTCATTCAGCACGAATTTAAGCTGAAAGACCCGACCCCAATCAAACAACGGCGCCGACCGCAAAATCCGAAGATGCAGACCATTGTCAACGAAGAGGTCACACGGATGTTGAACGAGGGCATCATAGAGCCAGTAGTCCGTGGAGCTCACCGATAGTAATAGTCCGGAAGAAAGACGGCAAGGCCCGATTCTGCATCAATTTCCGAAAAGTGAAAAAGGCTGCCATAAAAGACGCCTATTCGCTACCGCATATTAACGGGATATTGGACCGACTACGTCAAACCCGATATATCTCCAGCATTGACACCAAGCAGGGCCGTTACTACAATCTCCGACACCGCGAGTGGGAGCCAAGGCTAGGCGAGAAGGTGTTACGCAAAGAGCACCCCCTCTTCGATTCCGCTCAGGGATTTGCAGCTAAGCTGGCTCCGAAATATTCCGGCCTGTACCTAGTCCACCGAATCTTCTCTCCCGTGGTCTATATCCTAAAGGACCCGTCCGGAGAATCCGTTACCAGGGCACATGTAAAAGATTTGAAACCATATTACCATTCCAGCCATGCCGAGACGCCACCCGCCGAGCGAACCGATCACTCCTCGCCAGCGGGAAGAAGCACAGCGACGCATGATGATGGTGCGACGACTGGCCGCAAATCTGTCCCGCGCCCGCCAGCCGCTTTGCAGAAGCGCGATCACTACCGACGCGCCAACACGGGTGCCAACCCGGCCGGCACCGCCCTCCCGGGCCCTGGCCCTACAGGAACCCAGGCCGTCAGTGATTGTTATTTCGGACATTCAGGTGGCGCCCCCGCGGGGCACCGGGACGCCAACCCCAGTCCAAGAAGCAACCCCGTACACCAGCATTGCGCCCTACGCGTCCTTGGGGGAGGTTTACTCTGAGATCGCCTCCCAACCGGGCCCCTTTCTCTCCTGGCCCGCTCCGCTTCGGCGAGTGGCCACGGAGATGAGGCCCCCGGGATGGGAAGTATCTTTCCGCCTGTGGGTAGGCCCCCACAAGAGGGTGGCCATTCCGGCTCCCATTCGAATATTTAAGTTTCTTTTTATAATTTTTTTTAAGTTCCATGAATTATTATTATTTACTATTATCAAATAAAAGTTAATTTTGTATAAGGAAGGTAACCGATATTATTTATTTTTCCGACCGACTTCGCCGATTTTCCTCTCTCTTTTCTCCCACTCCAGAATCCTGCCTTATAACGGAGTGTTTCAGGGCGAGAAGACCAGTCTAGAACCGCCACCTCGTCCAGCGAGAACACCAGTCTAGAACCGCCAGCAAGAAGATCCAGCTATGGATAAATCGGGAATTCAGCTTTCCGCCGACGACTGGGAAATAGAGGCCTTCGAAGAGTTCCTCCGAGGGCTCCTCGACACCCGCAGCCGAACCGGTCCAACCAAGCGTAGAGGGACCCGTCTGCAAGTCTAGCCGGAGCCCGACGCCAGCCGCCCGTCTACATAGGCAACTGGAACCGATCAACCTCTCCAGTGGTCCATCACCGCCCGCCCCGGGAGAACGAGACATTCAAGATGCCGAACCCCGGCCTGGGCCCAGTAGCAGCACCGGAACTCCCCAGACTAGTTCAGGAGTGCGGGAGAAGACTCCGCCACCGCACCCCAATATCTACTATTTAATCGCGCAACCGCTTGTTCCAGCCCCGAACATCGAGAGGATTGCAGCAGTTAGCGATCCCCGACTCCGAGAAAGTCTCTGTTGGAGATGTGGCCTCATCGGGCACCGTAGATGGGAGTGCCGCCAAAAGAGAGGTCGTTTATTCTGCTCCCGCTGCGGCCGCTTAGGAATCCGCTCTAGGACCTGCCCATGCCCCGAGTACTAGCCCTACCGAGCCGCAACTTCGCCCAGCTAGCAGGACCAGTCACATGGACACCAGTGTTAGTGTGATAAGTGTGTGACGTGTCAGTGCCGTGCTACTCCCCCCCCCCGGCGAGCCGTTAGAAAAAACGCTGCGCGCTTTTCTTTGCGAAGTGAGGGGGGTGTGTTACGAAGTTATTTTGACTCTAATAAATTAAAAGACTGTTTATAGAAGAATTATAATTTATTTGTAGATTTATCCGTACATTGTATACACCGGCGTGTTTATCCGGCTTTCCCCAGGTGGTGCCGCATGATAACGCCGGCGAATATTTATTATGTTATAATTCGAGTACTAACATTTAAGTTATAAAATGAATTAGAAATTGAATTTCCGTATCAGTATTAGAGACCGCTAATACTTGTTAAATTTTATGAAGTTCTAATAGAAATTGTTTAATTTAAAATTAACCATTTACCGACCGAATTATGAATTGTAATTATACTATTTTGAATCGCTTCATTAGCGGAGCGAACCGAGCATTTATCCCCCCGATTAAGCGTGGGGGAACGAGCGGGTATAAATACAAACGCCCGACCACAGTGAGTATATATACAGGGGCGGGTAATCATATGTCATCAACATTATATAAATCAGCACTACAGTGAGGGCGGCAGTCCGGCTTCGAGCGAGACGCGAAACGGTCGACCCGGATCCAGTTGGTGCGGTAATGCACTGAAGCAGAATAGTAAGCAGCACTCACCAACTCCATCTGCTGGAGCAGGGTCGGGACACAGGGCCGGCAGAGATCCAGTCCGCTTTCTCAGCCTCTTCCAAACGACCTACAACTGGGGGGTAGGTCGCCACCATACTCCAGGACTCCTCGGTCGATATCCGCGCCTGAGGCTCCGCGGTATCACCAACTCCAGCTGCTGAAATTCTGCTTCCGTCCGTTACCGCATTGGTGCTTCTTTTCCTTTCCTATCCTATTTCCCTCCAAAATCCTCTCACGGCGCGAACCGTGGGGGTTGTGTTTCTGAAAAAAACCGTTGACCACACCCACCTTCCCTCCAATATTACCTTTAACCAATCAACTCCTCTCCCACCAACTACACCACACCTACCGTTACCAATCAATTATCATCCACTCTTTACCATCCTCCCACAATCAACATCTTCTCCAACGCCGCTATCGCTCCACCATTTCATCGAAGAATCCACAAAGAAGGCCGCCGTCAACCACCAACTTCAACTTCCAAGATCCGCCGCGACGCCAACGATAATAAATCCAGCATCCCAAGCCATCTTCACTGCCTTGCCACCAACTCCAATGCCGAAGACAAATGGAAGCAATTCCAACCCAAGCGACGAGCAGCGTGTTTGGACATCATCAATACCATTCCAAAGCTTGAGAGAGGTCAACAACCTCTAAAGCAGTCGCGCTATGCGCGACAATAGCGATGATCTGCTGCAGTGAGGGCAGTTCCGTTCCAGAATTCAGTTCTGTTCCAGAATTCAGTTCTGTTCCAGAATTCGAGTTCCGTTCCAGAATTCGAGTTCCGTTCCAGAGTTCGAGCTCTAGAAGTCCAGCAGCCGAATTCTAGTAAGTAAACCGAACAGGTAAAGAGGTGCCCTCTCCTGCTTGACCGTTCTCCTTGTTTTTCCTACACCGTTCTCTTCCTTTCCTCTTGCGAGATCCGTCCCGTCCCTACTTGTAACTGTATTGTCGGTGTGGCGGTCGATCAGACACATCGCCGGTCCAGTCCAAGTTCGGTCATTCCGGTACTGGTGAGGCGGTCGATCCGACTCATCTCTGCTGGGTGGCTCCGTGCCCTGCCCTACTTGCGGCTGTATTACCGGTGCGGCGGTCGATCCGACGCATCGGTGGTCCGGTCCAAGCCTGGTTACTCCGGCGCAGGTGAGGCGGTCGATCCGACTCATCACCGCTGGGTAACTCCGCATCCATTCCCTTCGTATTCCCCGCTCACCACCATAAAGCACCTGACCCGACTAACCGCATGCTGTTTATACATCCTTTTTATTAAAATGCTCCAAACTACATAACAACCAGCAAAATATGTTCAGTGATTTGCCATCAGAGCATAGCCAAAAGCAAAAAGTTGAATGGGCAAATAAAATTTCTGGTACGGCAAATGTAGTGCAGATATATTTTACCACTCCTTTTCTATTATTTTAGAGCGAACACTACTACACCTACATGTGTCAAGATTGTAATTCCAAAGACTTTTTTATTTTAATAATTTGCCAGACAGATATTTACAATTACAGGTGACTTGCTCACAAAACAATAATAAGAATCTTTATGTTTCACACAAGCAGATGTAAAATAAATACTACATATTGATAGCTGAACTCTTTCTTTTTAAGATGGTTTCCTTTTCATTTCCATACGATAAATTTGCATCGAGTTTTGTGCAGTAGTATCTGCAAAAAGTTTAAAAATCAGTGCTTCCCGTCAAAACCCGCGATGCAACTTTTGCATAATCTTAGAAACGGCTAGAGATACAAAAAACTTCTAGAATACTTCTTTTTGTAAAATCTTATTATGCTCTTTCATTTTTATTTGAAACATTCTTTTGTAACTATTATAATTTTCGAGATATTCTTAAAAATTTCATTTTTTGGGTTCATTTCTTTCGAGCAAGAACCACCTGAGTCATGCAAACTCTTTTGATCCTTAATCTACATACAAAACTTAAGAGTTTTTCATAAGAATCTCTTGAATAGATTTTAATATCGAGTTTTTGTGTTTACCGTTTCTGGTAACTGGACTAATTGGAGAAGCCTCAAAATAACGTATGTGCACTTTAAATGTACCTAAATTTGATAACTTTAAACTGGATAAATTACTCTACTAGTAAGTGATCAGTGGTGACATTTTGAACTCTTGATAAGCTGATCAGTGGTGGCATTCTGAACTCTCGATATATTACAGTGATACCAGAAAAATGATTCTTTCACATTTGATAATTGTTGTTTCGATGACTATGATATATCTTGATGACAGCCTTTGTGGTATCGTGAAACTGACAATAACAAGAATAAATACCTAAAAATTTGTATCGTTTCAAATCTTTTGATATTGATGAGTTATATCATATCGTAAGAATCTCACAGCAGGCTCAATAATTTTTGAAATAATAAAAATTACGAGATAATTAATAATGATAAGACTATTAATATTATTCTTTTCAGATGAAGCAATTTGGGACTGATTGCTCATCATCAGTACATGAATGATGCAATGCAGTGAATGAATTGTGAATTTCATAGGGTTTAGTTTTATTCTATAAGTCCAGAAACTTTTAATTTCATAATTTACTTGTTCTACAGGTGTTGCATTAATTATTCCATTTGTTTATTTCACAAGAAGAGTTTTATGAATTATTACTCAATAAAAATGTTTTCCTCCTTAAGTTTTACAGTTCATTTTTTTAGTTTAAAAAGTTACTGGAAACTATTAAGAGTTTGGAATTAAACAAGTAAAATCATAGAAAATAGTTCAGTAATAGGTAGAAAGCTTTATTATCGAAAATATTAACAATAGACATTATTGACAAGTTGAGACATACTTAATATTGGTTTTTTTGGTTATCGCTTCATCTTTTTATAATTTATTCCCAGAAATTGGAAAGTTACTTTAAAAAAAGTAATTAATTACAGTTACACTTACCTTGTCAAAAAATGTAATTAATTACAATTACAGTTACTTGATTTTAAAAACTAGTTACCATTATAGTTCCTGCAAATATGTAACTAAGTTACTTTACCGTTACTGTCAGTTACTTTGATTCTATAAAGAAAAACTTTTCAGAGCCTATCAAAATTCAAGGTGGTTCTAATTAGTTTTTCTTTGTACCATACAACTCTTACAATTACACAATATGAAACATGTATTTTCTGAACATCATTAAAACTAAATTTGAAAATCGAATATTCAAGTAACGCAAAATGTTACTGTTACACACTTTTTGTAATTAGTTACAATTACTTTACTGTCTTTATAAAGTAACGCGTTACCTCTAGCATTACTGAAGAATGTAAATAATTACAAGTAACGTGTTACTTCCAATGCCTGTTTATTCCCCACTAACTATAAATAGTGGGGAATAAGGGAAACGTATTTCAATAATAATTATTATTACAGAAATACATACTATAATTGTGATTCACTGTAAGAATTAAATTTGAAACAAAAATGACAAAAGAATACCTACTTTAGGCACTTCACGTTATGCAGTATCATTCTTCAATTCTTTATTTGGTCATATAAGCGAAACAAATTACGAAATACATGATCACATTTATGTTTAACAAATATTATCACTTCTTTCTTAACAGCAAATATTAAGTTTCTTATGTTAAAATAGTTTTACATTTATTAATACATAATAATAATAATAAAATACTTTTAATATCATTTAAGAATGTACGCATGTATGGAATCTTGTAAATATAGATTTCTTTGTTATATATAATATTCACATAAATAGTATGTACTTTTACCTATAATTCTGACTAGATAAAGCTTTACATTATTTAGCTTTATTATATAAAAACCAATAAATTCCAAACAAGAAACTTCCTGGACTTAAAATATTATTTTGTGATATATATTTCTTTATTTCCTGTATGCTCATTTCAATGACTTCTATATTTTCATCTTCAACACCTCCTCCTGCTGCTACCTTCATGTCATCTGTAACTTCACAGTAGTATGCAGTCTGCACGCTCCCTGATGTTCCAACACTTGCACGATAAGAACCAATTCTTTCAAAACTGCTTACAGGTACATTATAGCCACATTCCTCTAATACTTCCTCTTTTGCAATTTCTTCTAGTGATAAATTCTTATCTACAATTCCAGCACATAATTCAACGGTAATACCAAGTTCTGCAGGATATTGTGTCAAATCAATTTTGCCTTTCTTCTCTTCAGTAGGTATACTTCCATAATACACGGCCGGTCGAAATTGCTTTACGAGAACAAGTACGTTTCTAGTAATATTGTAAATTACTACAGAAACACTATCGTGTACTTCAAGCATATCCCATGTTCGCTGAACACCATTTAATGTAAAACACATAGTAAGTGGTTTCATATAGATAGAATCTTGAAGTGGTTTCATTACTACTTCTGTTAATTTATTCATTTTAATTAAGTAAAAAATGTGCAATGTTTAACTTTTATGTACAATAACGATTATCGACTTTGTTCTTTGAGTTTGGAGGTTATAAACAACGTAAAAACTTGGTAACTGGCACTACTGGCAGTAATAAAACAGAAGTATTATTTCACAACAGTGCTTTTCAAACATTTTGAACCTACTGTTAATAATTTACAACCACAGTGGCACTATTCAAAAATGAGGATTCCACGATTAGAAGATTATCACTTATCAGGAGTACAACTTGTACTGTACAAGTGCTGCAGTCTGCTATTCTGCAGCAGTGTCAATATTATTCTTACAGTTCTTTGTTTAGTTTGAGGGTCCCTGATTCAAATTCAAACAAGCTACAAGCCCTACAAGCAAAGCTATTCGGAACTGTTCGGAACATGCAAGATTGGTTATTCTTATAAAATAATAATATTCCATTTTATAATAGTAATTGCTCTTAAAAGGCATAATAATCTGCAATCAGTGAAATGATCCTTTAAAACTGAACATACATAATTACGGACTTCTATTGATATCCTTAATATTGGTTACGTAATTCTGTTTATTATTTTCCAGACATTTACTTTCCAAATGTAAACGTCAATTTTGTAAAAATGGCTGTTGTTTTGAGTAATGGGGCAAATATTTTACGTAAGTTGTAGATATCGTGCTGGTATTCTGCACAATATCTTCTTTTACCTTTCTATTTATTGATTAAAATCTTAACTTTTAAATCTCAAATAAAACTTGATATGTGTTACATAACCTAACCTCTAATTTACAGGACAACATACAGGAGTTATAGGAATAGCATATATTCGTGCTGCAAATTATAGTTCAGAAGGCAATCCTTATAATCTTGCATCTCTAAAACGAGGAACTGGTGGCCGATCAAGTTTTAATGGCATAGTTGCCACGGTTTTTGGAGCAACTGGATTCATAGGCCGTTATGTATGTAATCGTCTAGGTAAAATTGGCTCACAGGTATGTATTTCTATTTTGATAATCCTTATTATTTGTTGCATTAATATGTTAATTGCAGTTAATACTGCCATATCGTGGTGATCATTACGAAGCACTACGATTAAAATTAGTTGGAGATCTGGGACAGGTCTTATTCCAACCATATTATCTGCGTAATGAAGAAGACCTAGAAAAAGCTGTAAAATACTCTAATGTTGTTGTTAATTTGGTTGGGCGTGACTGGGAAACAAAAAATTTCAAGTTTGACGATGTGCATGTTAAAGGAGCTAGAGCCCTAGCAAGAGCTGCAAAGAAAGCTGGAGTAAAGAAATTTATTCATGTGTCAGCTCTTAATGCAGAAAAGAATCCTAAACCTGTGATTAAATCAGGTGGTTCAAAGTTTTTAGCAAGCAAATGGTATGGAGAATGTGCAGTTCTTGAGGAATTTCCTGAAGCTACTATATTTAGGCCATCCGATGTTTATGGACAAGAGGATCGATTTTTAAGGTAGAGAAATAACTATGATTATGATAAGTTCATGATAACCATTTAGAATTTCTTTTTTAGATATTATGCTCATAATTGGAGGCGTCAAGGTCTGTGGATGCCATTATGGAAGAAAGGTGAATGTACCATTAAACAACCTGTTTTTGTAAGTGATTTGGCTGCTGGAATTGTTGCTGCCATAAAAGACCCAGATGCTGCTGGAAAAATCTATCAAGCTGTAGGGTAAGTTAATATAAAAATATTATATACTTATCTTATTGGAAATGACTATTTGTTACAGTCCAAAAAGGTACTATTTGTCAGAACTGGTCGATTGGTTTTATAGATTAATGAAGAAGGATGATAAATGGGGTTATGTACGATATGATATGCGTTTTGATCCATTTTTCAAGGTGAAAGTCAGCATCACTGAGAAAGTGTGCCCAGGATTTCCAATTGGAAATCTACACTGGGAACGTGTAGAAAGGGAATATATAAATGACCATGTTGTTCATGGAATACCAACATTAGAAGACTTGGGAATAACTTTAACAGCTATGGAAGATCAAGTTCCTTGGGAGTTGCGACCTTATTCGTACGGTATTTACCATGACCGTGATTTAGAAGAATTTGCTCTTAGACCGGAACCACCAAAAGTTGTAGTATAAACATAGAGTTTTAGAATAAATCTTCAAATTAAGTTGTAAAAGTGGAAGTTAAAAATGTAAATTATAAATAAATGTTTTCATAATTATGTAGTTTGCAAGTGTGAATTATTTTATAAAAACACTCCCTTAGCAATTTTTTAAACCACTCATTCCAGAATTAAAGGATTAACAATGACAGTTTAATTTTGATGAATTTTGAGAAAAACAAGAATAACTAGTGTGCCTTGATATTGTTTTATTAAACGTCATTTTTCTAATGGGAGAGTGTGGACACAGTTGTCAAACAAGAGAGACAAAGATATACGTTAGCTCTGCTTGCACTGTGGGTGTAAAGGAAAGAAGAAAAATTTTAATAGTAAATTATCTATATGCTGAGTAAATTCTTATTCTATCCTTTACACTCGCCATATGAGTAGAGAGCTAACGTATATTTTTGTCTCTCTTTGACAAGTGTGTCCACAGTCTACCCATTAAAAAAATGACATTTAATAAAACAATATCGAGGCACACTAAGAATAACTACATTAAAATTTAATTTCTGCTTGTGTATGTAACAAGATTAAAATTATTAAACAAATTTTGGGTTCAGTGAAAGTGATACAATTCAAGTAAAAACTTTTCTCAACTTAAGATAAGCAAAAATTTGGTTTTTCTGTTATTAATAGTTGCAAGTAAATTAAATTCCTTGAGTTCACTTGGTCATATTTCTGATTTGTGTTGCTTGAAAAGTACCCTGGGATTTTGCATTGTTGTTTGTCTATTTTAATTTAAAACTTAGATTTATTCTCATATGGCTGCATTCCTTTAGATACCATATTGCATTTAAATTTTATTGTAACAATAATTTTCTTTATTCTATTTAATGATGAAAATATTGCTTAATAAGATAACCCATTTTTTGAAAGAGCAAACTCAATTAAGGCGCTCTAAATTCAATGTTTTGATTGGCCACTAATCTGTCAAACCAATCAGAACGTTTGATTTCGAACGCCATAATTTAACTTGCTTTTTCTTAACAAAAAATAGGTTGATAAAGTACTAGTATTATTGGGTGAATTATTGATTTAGAAGAATCAATTACAATTTCAAATTGATAGAAATATGTGAAAATCTAATGCTAAAGACAGGTAGCAAAATATACACTTCGCCGCTAATATACTGAATTATACAAAGGGTAGTTGTATTAAAATTCAGAAATCTTAACTATTAATAAAGCTCAAGAAGAGTTAATTTAAATTAGAGAGATTGTATTAATCAGCAAGCATCATTTTATTCTAGGCAGATTTGACAACAGTGGTAAGATGTGTGTGGTCCACTGTCCAGCAGTTGCTATTTCCTTTGTCTGTCCTTGTTGTAAGAAATATGCGGTGACCGTAAATGAGCATCCTACATCTCTTTTTAACAAGCAGCAATTTGTGTTAGACTATCTCATTCGTTTCTAAATAAACACAACGTGCTTGTGATAAGTTTGTTGTTATTCAGTTTGAAATAGTTTAAAGAAGTCTAATATTAATTTAAAGTTTGTTTAAACTTTTTAGGGCTTTTTTCTTAGCAGAACTACAAATAACTGTAAATATTCTCTTATATTAAGTGTTATGAATACACCAAATGATCTTTCTTCTATTTTTCTGCAATTATTTTATCCTTCAAGCATATTCTTTAAATCAAAGTCAGCAAATTATTGATTCAAATGTATCAGTAAATAATGGCAAAGACTTCACCCAAACGATAGAAGATAATAATGTCTTGGAAATGGATATCTTCAACCCGATGCCTCACGTAAGGCATTTGGATACAAAAAGATTTTTTTCAAAACATGAATTCTTACCGGAATGGTATAATAATCCATATCCAATAGATTTTAAATATTGTCAGAGGCCTGCTAAATGTCAGGATTTGATTTATACATCATGCATGGGATCTAAACTACCATATTACGTTACAACTTTAAATTTAACAGACCTAGGTTCTCAAGAAAAAGTACAAGAAAAATTATTGCTTTACCAGTATTTACGGTACATACCAAAATGCTGGGCAGTTATTCAGCCGTTCTTGTGTGCACTTTATATGCCTAAGTGTGAAAATGATACAGTCGATTTACCATCTAAAGAAATGTGTCGTATTACTCAGAAACCTTGCAAAATCTTATTTAATACTACATTTCTTTCTGAATTCATGAACTGTGATAATGAAGGATTATTTCCAAGTAAATGTAAAAATGATATACATGAGGTGAAATTTAATACAACTGGTTTATGCATGGAACCTCTTGTTCGAACTGATCAGCCAGAATGGTATTTTCCAGGTGAATACTTACAGTAATGAAATTCTGGATACATGATTGCATGTTTTATTTTTAGATGTTGATGGTTGTGGTATACAATGTAAAGATGTTTTATTCAGTGAAGATGAACATAAGCAAGTGCAACACTTAATAATTTACTGTAGTTTATTTTGCATAATTTTAAATCTTTATACAATTATTACCTTTCTCATTGATTGGAAAACAGCAAACAAGTATCCCGCTTTAGCAATATTTTATATAAATGTATGTTTTCTTATTTCTTACTGTGGTTGGTTGATGCAGTTCCTTGGGTCAGAAACTAAACATGATATTGTTTGTAAAAAAGATGGAACTCGACGCAAACATGAGCCAAGTGCTAATGAAAATCTAAGTTGTGTCACAGTATTTGTTATGGTATATTATTTTATTATTGCTGGAATGGTTTGGTTTGTAATCTTTATATACGCTTGGTATATGAGTTCTTTACAAGCCTTAGGTAAATTAAGTCTTCTGATTATATCTGAACTTGTAATGTGTGAAATATCATTTTAGGAAAAATTCAAGAAAGAGTTGATAAAAAACGGGCTTATTTTCATTTAGCAGCTTGGAGTTTACCATTAATTTTTACAATAACCACCATGGCATTAGGAGAAATTGATGGTGATTATGTATTAGGAATATGTTTTGTTGGCTTTGTCAATCTTTCAGCACGAATTGGTTTATTACTTGTACCTTTAGGTGCTACAGTAATTAGTGCTGGATTTATTGTTATTAGAGGTAGGTAATATTTGTTACTAGAAATACCAAAACTTTATATTTGGCGTCTTTATACAACATCAGTGAGTAGATTTTGCCAGCGAACTGTGTACTGGGTGTTTTCTTTTCTTTTCTAATTAGTCTTTTTTTTTGTTAATAAAAGTAATTTATTATTACTATTATTATTATTGTTACCATAATTAATTCCAAGTAAGGTAGGTATATAAATTTGCAATTCTTGCTATGATTTATGACAAAAGATACACTGCCTGCTACAAAGCCTGCTAAATGATTCTAATTTCGAAGTTTTAATGCTTACATGTTTTATGTGCCTTGATTCCAACTCATTTTAGATGATGATTGGCCATGATGATTTCAGTTTTACTCGGAATAAGTAAAAGTTATTACAAACTGTGGTTCTTGGTTGCTTTGTAGGTTGTAATCTGATTCCCGTGACGAACGAAATATGCCAATCGCTGCTGCCAAATTACAGAACGTCAATATATAGTTTTGTGAATTAAATACCACCAGTGTTCCTTGTATACATAATTATTCTGATTTTATTTATTAATTGGCAATGGCCTGGCATATTTCCCAGCATCAATTATCAGCTGATGGCTTATGATGTACTCATGGTTACAGACAGATAAAGTTATGTAGGTTATGTAAATTAAAGGTTAACATGTTTAATGTTGAAGCAATGCTACCATTACCAATAAAGTACTGCTGCATCTTTATAGGTCTCTTTGAAACAAATGATACATTTATCAACAACAGCTAATAACAAGGTTCACGAATAGTCACTTTTTAAAAAGTTAGTCTCTTTTTGTCACTAATCTTTAGATGCAGTCACTTTTCCTGCTTTTTCATACAAATTTTCATAGAAGTCAAGAATTTATTTGAATTATAAGGTTAATTATGGGTACATCTTCAAGTCAATACAGAAAAGAGACTTCGACTGTTTTAATCAACTATCAAATTGGCTATCTAAACAATAACATTTTATCATCAAGTGTCAACATTTACACATTAATAAGATGGTGAAGAGTTTGTCAGTGGAGAAATGAAATTCAATTGTGCCCAAATACTGTTGTGGTCAAAGTGTATCAATGTGAAGATTAGTGAAAGAGGAAGGTGTTAGTGTTCATGAAGTTCAAAATGCAATTATTTAAACTGTTGGGAAATCATTTCACTATAAAGGATTTACTTGGGCGCATAAGAAAACCTGATGCTACATAGCCGAATTTGGACAAGAAGATTTGCAGTTAAAAGGGATATATCTATTTGTGACTACAAAAAAATGCAGAACTTTTGTAGGTATGGTACAACATGCTAAAAAGGGAAATAGAGATAGTTAAAGCACACTGTGCTTAAGTCAGTTTCAGTAGAAACTCTAGCTAGGAAATTATACAACAAAGTTTTGAGCAAAAGTGATTAATACACGATAATGGATGATGAAACATGTCAAACTTGACTAGAAAACTTTACTGAGACTACAAATTTACACAGTAGAGGTAGGAACAGATGTATCCAATTCAGAAACGTCAATATTTTGTGGAGAATCTGGAAAGAAGAAATAATAGTCTGGTAGGCCATTTGTAAGTGTGGTATAGAATTGACTCCATTCTTCACCCAACAGAATTTGAATGCCAAAATTTACCATAAGAAGGTCAAATATTATTTTAGCCTGATCTGGCTTCATGCCATGACACTTTTTTGGTGGTAGACTGGTATAGCAAATATAACATTCTATTTGTTGATAAAACAATAAATTCCTCAAACTATCCAGAAATTTGGCCGATCCAAAGATTTTGGGCACTAACGAAACAAAAGCTGTGAAAAAATGTCACACTGTGCAAGCAAGAAAAACGAACTTAAAGCTAGCCACAATTAGTACGATGTGTCAACACTTGGGGCTGACTCAAGATATTAGGCATCTTTGGCACAGTCTAAGGGTGCCATTCGTTAACAGGCATCATTCATTAATGGGTGCCAAAGAGTAAGGTTGACTTCAAGATCTGTTTCAAGTTCAAGGACCTCCTCCCCATGTATCTGTTCAATCTTTACTTCAGGGTGGTGACGTGCTTTGAGCTGTTGATGCAGTTTTGACTTAAGAGATTACATTGCATCTACAATAATGAAGAACGTGTGCATAATGTCATATGCAAGATTTTGAAATTATCTTAAGGGGCAAAACAAAACTTTAAAAAGTGTTTTTGTGGTTTAGAGCAAGTTTATAAATGGTAATTGTAACATGCATTCACATTTTAGCGTCATTTATTTTATTATTATGGGTTCATTTTTAAAAAATTATTTAGGTATTGTAACGCGCCACCCCTAGAATATTCTAGAAAAAGTCCCCAACAGTCTCGAACAAGCTGGTCGAATGTGCCGGAGAAATCTCGAACTATCGAGACTCTTCCACCATCGAATGTTTCAGAAGGAACTCGAACTTTCTGGGCTCATCAAGAACCAGGCGGAAACGAATATAAGGCGGCGTTGACCGAGCGGAAGGCAGTTCTACAGTCAAGCAGCTAGTAGTTACGAACGAAATAAATGTTAATTCGTGATAAATAAATTCTTCTGTACATAATTAAATAAATAATTTAGTGTAAATAAATTCTGGAAATAAATTGTAATAAACTAAGTAAAAATAAATATTATTAAATATAAATAAACGTTTTATATAAAAAGAACATTACAGTATTTTTCTTAAACGAAAAGAACATACATTTTACAGTTGGTAGTTTTCCTTGCTGGCAAGTAAAACTGCTAAAGCCCCCTTTAGGTTTTGTTGTATCTCCAGGACCAGTCAGCTGATTGTTTAGTGCATTTTCTCTGTAACATAACAAAACATAACTTCTCAACCTGTCAACAGTTGCCTGTCTTAATAGTGTTGACACATTGTACTAATCATGGCTATGTTGATTCTGTATTTTTCTCGCTCGCATAATACTTTTCAACATCTTCTATATAGAGATAACAATACAGGTGCATGTGCCAAAGTGAGTTAAAACTTATAAGTTATAATTTTGCTATATAGTGTGTCCAAGATAAGGATGCACAGCATGGGGATCACGAAAACGGTAAGAGATACAGGATCGGTTAAATGGGATGAAAGTTGGCTATTTATAAGACCTTTTTGTTGGCGTTTGCAAAATCTAGATGTCTTGGAAAGTTTCAGAGATATTTAAAAAAAAAGTAGATTTCTCGATTTTCGTTATTATTTTGTCTTTCCTTTATTTGAAGAGATATTGGAAAACTAAAACCACTTTTCCATTGCCACTTTTTGTCCTCTATTGAAATACGCTGACAAAATTCCTGTACAACGTTTCAGTTTTGAGTAACCATCATCAACCTCATTTTTTTAAATAGGCATAAAAACAATTGAAAATTGTTTTGGATAGCTTTTGTTGTCATGATTCTAATCATGTAAACATGATAAGGTTATTTTGATTTCTTATGCTATAAATTAATGCATTCTGTAGTACCCTGGCTTGCATGATCACCTGATCTAACACCGTTAGATTTCTTTCCTCTGGGGTTATGTCAAGAATCATGCGCTCAACCAAAATTTTAAACATGAACAGCAATTACTACAGTTGGTCACAGCAGCGTTCAACATAAAAAAAATCAAAACCAAAATAACCCTATCATGTTTACGTTATTAAAATCGTGACAACAAGAGCTATTCAAAACAATTTTCAATTGTTTTTCCGCCTATTTAAAAAAATAGGGTCGATGATGGTTACTCGAAACCAAAACGTTGTACAGGAATTTTGTTAGCATATTTTAATAGAGAACAAAAAGTGGCAAAGGAAAAGTGGTTTTGGTTTTCCGATATCTCTTCCAACAAAGGAAAGAAATAATAATAACGAAAATTGAGAAATCTACTTTTCTTTAAATATCTCTGAATCTATCCAAGATATCTAGATTTTGCAAACACCAATAAAAAGGTCCTATAAATAGCCAACTATTATCCCATTTAACCGATGCTGTATCTCTTACCATTTCCAAGATCCCCATGCTGTGCATCCTTATCTTGGACACACTGTATATCTTTATTTTTAAGTTTATACAGGATAATTATGAATTTAGTGACACACACAAAGAATTATTAACTTTAATCATTCCAGGTCTAATTCTACTAATGCAAGTAAAGATAAATAGTCGAGATGTAATATCTGAACATTCTAGTAAAAAAATCCGATCAAACATTGTAAGAATGGGAGTATTCTTTCTATTTATGGTTGTTTTTTGTATTATAACTTTCGTTTATCACATTTACATTTTTACAAATTCAAACATCTGGAAGGAAAGTTTAGAAAATTATGTTTTGTAAGTGTGTATAATGAAATCTTTACAAGATCGTAATTGTGATGTTTGCATTACAGATGTAAATTAACCAGTTTGAGTTCAGATGTTTCACATTGTGTTATAGAAAAGAAACCTAGTGTTTCTATGTTGCAACTACAACTTCTTGCAGTATTTGGAAGTGGTGTTGCTATGGCTTCATGGGTGTGGTGTGCATCAACATATCATGTTTGGATTCGATTCATTAAAAGGTATGTATATTATCTTGGCGATTATACAAACAAAATATAATTTATAATTTTAGAAAATTAAAAGGAGAAGTTAACGAACCTTTGAAATTTCAAAAACATAAGATAATAGCTCAAGCTTTTGAAAAGCGTAAAATATATAAAGAAGGCCATGAAATATCTATAGAGCCACAACAACATACTGATCCAGTAGGACTACATTTCGATCTTAATAGTGGTGCTAGCAATGAATTAAGTAGTATGTGGAAAAAAAGTCTGTCACGTTTTGTTTATCGACGTGGTGCCATACCAGAAGTTGTGATTTGTTCACAATCTAGTAATTCTGAAATGAGCTACAGCTTACAGCAGATAAGTATTGAAAGTAAATGTAATTCAGGAGACAGTCATATATCAGAGCTTGCTACTAAAATTAATAGTTATGTTCACAAAAAAAGAGTGAGACGTAAAAAGAATACATCACGTGGCTCTTATGATTTTAATCGGCGATCGTGCCACTCAAAGGTAAGCAGGAAAGGTAGCAGTACAACCAGTTTAGATTCTCATCTCGGTATGCAACTACTAAATATCTTCAGTAAAACATCAAATTGTAAAACTATAGAACCAAATCTTAACAGAAGGAGAATGGCTAATGCTGGTTTAGAAGAACAAAATATTACTTCTCTGTTGGCTCATGCTGGGCCAATAGTATCTAAAGAAAAACACTTACAAACAAGCGAAAGTGAGGATGAAAAGATGTCTGTAACGATATCAGAAAGTAAATTCAAGGTTATAGTTAATAATCAGAGTAGTCATAATCTAGATTTAAGTGATCAGTTAATAATAAAGTCTTTAAGGCAAGATTTACATGTGAGAGATTTAAACTCTAGTGATGATAATTATGTAAGATCAAAAAAGAAAGTGACTGATTACAGTACTGGTACAGAATCTGATACTTCCAGCAGTGATAGTTCTGTTTTCCCTGAATTAAAGCAATTACTGCAAAGTTCACTTAATTCTGCAGTTTCTGCAGCCTCGCAAACAAGATGTAGCAAGTTATCAAAAAGATCAATTGATGTAGCTGTGCAAGCAAATGCTCAAGAGATTGTTAAACAGACATCTGCATTAAATATTAAAAACCAAAGTCCTGAAACTGAATATATAAAAGATGCAAAAAAGAATCGAAACGAAAAGCAAGATAGGTTAAAGAGAAAAATAAAGAAAATAAGGAACAGAAAAAAATTATGACACTCTGAAATATTGTTAATTATCTTAATATGGCTTAATAGATTCTTCAAAAAGGGATAAAAACATATTTAATCTTGGAAGCAATATTTTTCTCGAAGATCAACTAGGAGAGAAAGGACTGAATTAACACTTAATAAGACTTGTTATATTTACTTAAGCAAGTAAAAGATTGAAAGAGTAAATATGTTGATTGCATATTATTGATGCAACTGAAAACAAAGTTTTAATAGTTTGTTTTCAAGTTAAGTCTAAAATTAAATTCACTCATTTCAGTAATCATCTGTAGTTCCAATTCTTTCAGAGATAGGAAAAAAAAATTAAAAAGGAGAAACTTGTTCATATTTATTGGCTTGGATAATGTAGCGATGATGACACCTGCTACTAATATGCTTTATGTAAACATGTAGCCTGGAGGTGGGAAGGAATTTTTAGATTTGAGAATCCATAGGACTATATGACTTTTCACTTGGTGCCTAAAGTAAAAAAAAATTGTTCATATTCTAATGTTTTTTAAGTTTGTTTGTGCTATTTTGATAAATTGCCTAGTTATTAACCATTGTTTTATTCTTATCCTCATTAGTTGGAAAACTTCTTATTTTTAAAAATAATGAGAAAAAAATTAAATTTTAATTGGACTTTTGCAGCAAATTACAAAATTGTCTTCAGTAGATAGTACAGCTTCCATAAAGCCTTCCTGACTTTTATGAAATTTTCATTTTCAATAATTCACTGGAAAAAACTAATTATTTCCTGCAGGACTATGACGTCACTATAACTAATCTCTACCTTCCCCACCACATTATAGTTGTCTGCTGTTTGCTATTTGATGCAATCGAAAATAATCTTTCATAATTTTGTAAGCATAACCTCTGTTACTTTTCTGAGATTTTTATTCTTGGAGCATGTTACTTTTGGTCCAAACAGTTAAAAAACTGACAATAATTGTTGCATGTTCTAAACCTGAAGTGATCCAATATCACTGCAAAGAGATTATTATTATTATTTATTTAACAAATATAACTAAAATTATTCTGTAGGTGCAATCATATTGCAGAAGTATATTAATGCTTTATATGTTTTCTGCAATTTATAATAAATAGGTACTTGATCCAATATCTGAACATACTCTTAAGAGAGAGAGGGTATTGAAGAGTTAAAGTGACGTCAATGAATAAAATTTAAAATTAATTAATTTTTATGTTAAAGGAAATGCAAACAACAAAATTATTTTGATTGATATGCACTCTTTCATATGCAATATAAAAATTAAAAGGTTTGGGAATTTTTAAAGGTTCATTGTAACTGAAAAAAAACAAATGCTATAGGGATGAAGTGCAAATGGGTGTGGCGACGTCGGTGGAACAGATGTAGTTTTCGGTGGGGAAACAATACTGCTTGTCATGGTTTGTTATTACCAGTAAATATTATTTTCAGTAGTTTTCAGCAGATAAAACAATGCATAAAAGTTTTTGGGTGTCAAAAATGTGCTGTGTTGTCAATTACCATAGTTACCGAGATGCTCAAATCATACTATAAAATGGCCTTGATTTACTGTAAAATGTTTGGGGTGTTCAACACATTTCCAACTGCCAAAGATGTAATCAATAATTTGAAGACAAAAGCAGTTTACAAATATACTTATTCATAGAAGCGAAAAACCATATCAATGTCACATATGTGAGTGTAAATTTGCAGATAATAGCACTGTAAAAGAGCATGTCTGTGTTCATAGTGGTGATAAATCATTTCAATGTAACATATGTACCTGCAAATCTACACAGAATATTTGCAAAGGAATATCCATTTTAATTAATTAAAGTCTTTCTTCTCTTACATCCATGCTAATATTTAATGGGTAAAACTTCAAAATGTATTTGTTTATCCATTCCTGAAATTACTAATGAGAAAACTAACCTTTTTAGTGGCTTCTTCAAACAAACCTGGTATTTTTCTAAAAAAATGAAAATCACAAAAACCATCTAGAGTAAAAAACTGCAATAGCCTTGATATAAATAGTTTTCTTTTAATTAAGGGAAAAGATCGATTTGGATCAATTGCACAACACATGCTGTAAATACAACTATTCGTTCTGATTTGTTTCCCTACCAAATATACTGATTAAGCCACTTGCAGGCGCTGCATCGCAATCTGTGTCAAAGCCAGTTGATTGTGATGCAAAGTTACCGACACCAAACAAAAAACGATCACAAATTGAGCTCAATAACGATTTTCTCTCCGTCAGAGGCGTTGGTGTTTTATATCAAATTTGACAAGTTTAAATGTCAGTTTATATGTTTGAGGGTATTAGAATCAAAATTTTACTAGCACATAATTATCATTGCCTTTTTGCGTATTATTCTTTATTATTTATCACTTACACAATTATTGTTTATAAATTGCTGTAAATAGTTTTTAATAAATCGAGTTAACTCAAATAACTGTATCATGTAATTTGTATGATCAGATCAGAAAACACGTTTAATGCGCAACAAGACATTAATAATCACTTTTTTCTAGTTTAAATTCTAATAACCTCAGTCTTATGAACTGACGTTTAAATTTGTCAAATTTGAAGTGGAACAACAGCGCCTCTAGCGGAGAAAAATCGTTATTGAGCTCACTTCGCGATCTTATTTTGTTTGGTGTCGGTACTTTGTTTCATAATCAACGTAGTTTCCTATGGAGTCTTTGTTTTCAGTATTGAATTTGTGTCAAAAAGGTGGGTTAATTAATATGAAGTTGGTCCTTTTGTAACTGTTACAGAAAGAAGTTGCTAATGTTGGTTTTAAGATCACCAATTGTGAACTTTTTGAAATTTTATATATGTAGTAATTAAGATGTAAAGTGGATTTTTTCATTTTGAATCACTTGTTTACATATCTTAAAAGGAAATCTGCTTTTCAGTATAAATACATTAAAAAAAAATCTACAGTTTATTGCAGATCTATCTGAGTGATCAAGAAAGTCAGGGATATTAAATTTCTTCATTAATGAAATACATAAACCTTGATACAGCATGAAGAAAGAACAGTAGTAAAGTTAGTGCAAGATTCTTGCCAAGCCAATCTGTTGTTCCATGAGGATGGTGTATGCAATGAAGTTGGATTCACTTCAAATAGTACTCACATTTATTCACTTGACTTAGTTTGAAGTTTCAATTTTTTTTCTGTAAACTACACAACTTTTCTGTTCTTTCTTTATGCTGTGACCTTAGCATATTTCTTGACAAATAGTGACGCTAGTAACTTTTGCTACTACAAAACCCATTTATAAAATCTAGTGACCATACCAAAATTTTTAATGATTTTGATACTTGCCTTTTGGATAGATATGGAATGAACTGTACATACTGTCTTTTAGTTATAATGGCAAATTATTATCTAAACTTGTGAAACTCTTAGGTATTTCATCATTATATAATTTATTTTAGTTTTAACATAAAAAATGTAAATAAAGTTTATAAGAAGTAATAAAGTATATTACTGCCAGTCTGCTTATTTTATTGGGATAGTTAACTGAATCACACACTGAACATTGAATATTGTAAATTTGAACAAGGAAATGAATTATTATATTTCTGTTCTGGTTGTTCATTTATATGAAATCATGGATTGTGTAATTGTTTTTGAAAATTCTGTTGTAAAATGAGTTATTTCTTAACTTAAGGTTGTGAAATGTCTAGAAGTCAGTCATATAGTCTGTGGATTGGAGGCTTACAAAGGGAATCTTGATGATTACAAGTCAGCCTCTTCAGAGTTAAAAAGATCTGACAATCACAGACTTACACAATATCTCTTGAGTCTGCAAATATTGTGTAGTGCCCCACGTTTATCAACATTTGTTAAAAGGTCTTGTCGTTTGTCAGTTAATTTCTCCCAGGTAGCAAAAATAGTTTGAAACAAACTTGAAGTAAGCTTGCCATGATAAAGGTGCAAGCTTGATACAAGGTTGCTTTGACATGTCTGAAAGCTTATATCAAGCTTCCTAGTTACCACATGACAAGCTTGTAGCAAGCTTGTTTTGCAACCTTACGATAAGCTTGCCTAGCAAGCTTGAAATAAGCTTGATTCAAGCATGAATTAAGTTTAGAACAAGTTTTAATTTAACTTGTTTTTTAAGCTTAATGTAAGCTTAATCAAGAAAAGAAAATTGAAATACTTAAAATGCAATTACACGAAATTATAAATATTTTTGTAGATTTAATGGTAATTAATTACTTTTCCAAATTACAAATGTTCTTTCAGGAGTAAAAATCCTCTTCAAACAAAACTCAATACACATGTTTACAGTATCTACACCATATTTACATTATATACTCATGGGCATTTACATTTTGTACGTCATACTTATACCGGGTGATCATTTAAAAACTTCCCACCCTGAATATCTTGAAAACCAAAAAAGATATCGGAATAAATCCAACTGCATTTTCTTATACCGGAAGAAGGAGACTAAACTATGTACAAAGTTTTTGATTAGGATTTTACTTTTAAGCTCCAGCCACCCTCACTTTAAAATTTTAAATTGGATGATATGGCCTGTAGCACACCAAATTAAAGGTCTTGAATACCAGAATACAGTGGTGTTTGAAAAAACCAAATCCGCCGATAGGTTTTCGAAGAATTAATTTTTTATATTAATTTAGATTTATCATAATACATAACAGTCCATGCTTTCATTTTGTTAGGTTGGAAGTGTTCTTTTTTTTAACATTGTAAACTTCGTGCGGTCTTAGAACTACATATGAACGTCATGAGCGACGCCATGTGCAGTTTACGAAAATAGGTCGGAGAATCCAAGTTTACTTATACAGGGGAGTAATGATCGATATCTAATAATTTAAAACGAACTAACTTTGTAGAACTGCCATGTTACGCCACTGTGATTTTAATGAGGTCATACTTGGCGCATTTTCGTTCATGACATACATGTAGTTCTAAGACCGCACGAAGTCTACCTGCGGCGCATTTGGCGCTGTTGGACGATCAAAAACTTCGCATAAACGTTTAGTACCGATTAGTTTTGTTTTGTTAAAAAGAAATCAAGTTTTCCTTACATTTGCAGAATTACAAAAA
>VTPC01005627.1:0-41725 GCA_011009095.1 Ignelater luminosus | reverse complement strand
AAAAACTTTGTTTGTTTTCCTTTTACATATTTATTAGTTTCTATTTTCGTCTGAGCCTTTAAAAACGTACTTACAATAAATAAAAAATTTCGTTTGGTAATTCCTGAAATGTTTCTTTTTCCATAAATAACTTCAGTGAAAAAGGTATTACTTGTTTAAAAATGAATTGTTATGTTTTAAAATTTTAGAATACTTTCTTTGTTGGGTTTTAACAAAGCACAATTAAAATATTTATCAAAAACGACAGAAAGATTGTACTCATTTCTTTCAGTAAAGATCAACATCGAATGCACTGCTGCAGTTGTTTTACTATCTGTTTATTTTAAAGTCACCTAGCCAACAGAACACTATTAAGTAATTTTTATAGATACTTCTGGTACTAGCTATTAATATTCATAAAAGTAAGAGCCATGGATAGAGAATATAAATAAAATAAAGATTTATTCACATTCCTCTCGTCTGTAATAGAAACAAATATGGGTTCGATAAAAGGATTCACAAACCATACGCAGAAAGATAAACATACTAATTACAGTTTTTCAGACAATAGCTATTTTTGCGTAGGTATGCTAATAACATAAACCTAGATTTACTAAAAGCTTTGAAATAAAACGTAAATAATAATTACAACGACGATCGTTAAAAATGAATCTAAAACTAACATTGTGAATATTTTTTTTTAATATTAAACACAATCAGAACTTAGAAAATAGCAAAAAAATACAAAGTATGTAATAACATTTGTCTAATCAGTACACAAGTACATAAAAACACCAAAGGCGTAGAAGTATATATAAGAAAGTCTCACAGTCAATATAACAGAAAAACTGTATTGGGTAGAAATACTTAAAGAGGAAGAATCAGACAATGAAAACATAGACCAACCTTGTAACGTAAACCTTGCGTTACTGTGAAAATGCAGAAACTTCTAGGATCTCTGGGTCCTAGGCTAGCTGGATTCAAGTGGGTAGACTTGGGAGCGGGACGGCAAAGATCATACTTACAATAAAACACCAGGTAGTAATTAGTCATCAACGTATATTGAAATATCAAATAAATTTTAATTTGTATTTACAAATAAATTCTGAGCAACCCGATAGAACGATTTCATACAAAAAAATTGTTACTTTACAAATAAAGCTAATATTGACAATTTCAATAGAACCAACAGCTATAAGTTTCTATGCATGAAATTTTACTCTTAAACTTAAATCAATGAGAAATAGAAAATTGTTATAACACTTTAACAACAGATTATGATCAAAAAATTAAGTAAAAGGATCTCCACTTTTAAAAAAATTAATTGAATTTTTGAATTTTAGATTAATAATGACAAAAATTGTTAAAATGAATAAACAAATTTTAAAGCATTTAGAAATAAAGTAATAATCGTAAAAATTGACAAAAATAAGTCCAAGGTAACAATATAAAATTTACACAAATGTTATCATAAAGTACCCCAGGAAATAATCTCAAACTGTTCAAGCGCTGTTAAAGAAATCTAAACACCTAAGAAATGCCAAATAAAATCTTCGATATCACAAAATAATTATATATATTAAACAGAAATTACAAGAATTAAATTTTCTAAAAGAACGAATTAGAAATCATTTCGGTGTACGACGAAATTTAAATCAAAAAAAAGTTAAACAATTAAAGCAAGATTCGGATAATCATTGAAATATTAAATAAATCTTACCACAGTAAAGAAGGAAGCAGCTTTCGATCGAAATTTGCTTGCTGGAACTGAAATACACCTGAAAAACAATGTTCAACAAAAAAGTCTTCAATTAAATCCGAATAGTGCATTAATCAAGAAAATTAGATGGTTTAAACAAATTTTTAAGTTACAGCTCAAACAAAAAATTAAATTACAATGGGTTTTAATAAAAGTATATGATCCCTATTAACCTGAAGGGGTCACTCTAAATTTTAAGTAAGGATTTAAATAACCAAAAAATTAATTGAACTGAATTACTTATTAGCACAAATTGATATCGGATGGAACCTGAAATTTCTTTACAAGTCGGGTTTTTGTAAGCAATTAACCTATCTGCTTCTGGGACTTCCGGTGAAATGTTTAAATTAATTTAATGGTAGCTTGGGAATCCAGCATCCATCGTTTCAGCAAATTGATGTTGACACTCAGTCACTCTCTGCAGTCACAGCTACTACCAGAAAACTTAAGGTATCATCAGGGTTTCCTGAGATGCCCATGAAAAATTCTTTTGTGATTTTCACCACCAGATTCGTGGGATCTAATAAAAAAACTGGAGACAAGGAACAACCATTAGCTATGAAGACGCAAGGGATGCGAGAAAAGAAAGTTAACTTACCCCTTGATAAAAGGGTTCTTTTATTGTTTTTCTAATTCTCCAACTTAGAAATCGCCCCAGCTAGAGAAAGAAGTGCAGGGAACCACACACTCCCGCGTCTCGATTTTTTCTGTCTGGCCCGCTTGTCGCATTCCCCCCAGAATTTGAGAGAGTATCTCGGTCCGCAGATTATCACCCTTCCCATGGAAGAAATCATCTCACTCACTCGCAAAATAATGTACTTATACACAATCTTAATAATTGGAATCTTGTTGCAAAGCAAAGAAAGTTGTATACACACGGTGTCTCCCAAGGAAGGATGATGATATACCGTGAGATTTACCATGTGACGGGATGATAACGACAAAAGACCGTTACAAACTAATGCATACAATACACGCACAGCAGATAGACCATATAATAATTATTATAAAGGAAATTAAGACGACGCAAACGTAAACAAAAATCTCTTAGGCAAAGACTAGGAAGGAAATAATGTCAAAGGGAGAATTTTCCTATTCGTAAGCTGCTGCAATCCTTCTAGTCAAGCATCAAATATAGCATCTATTATAGAATCTATGATTTCTCAAATAACTGTAGCGGTTAGATCCTTTTTACAAGCGCAACTTCTTTTGTCAGGCACATTTCCATCTGGAAACGCCGGCACTTCTAGTAGCAATTTGTTCTTGCCCCCTTCCTATACATCGTATCAGAAATCTACCCCAAGCTGTGTTGATACTTTGCCTCCCTCTGGTGCAATTTCTCGAAACTCCACTATACTAGCTCCTTCCAGATCAGAGACGCTAAAGTCTAGTGCTATAATTGATTAGCGCAAACGCAATGAGTCCGATTCTACTGATCCTGGCAGTGCAAGAGAGGAAAATCTCTCTCTAATCGATTCGAACGCCAAGTCTAAAGAGGAACTGTTAACCAGGAAAGAAAAAGTAAAAATGATGCCTATTAGGAAAACCTCGCAAGATTGAAAGATTAAAAACAGATCAGGCGCTTAACCTCAGGGCCTTTTTGTGTCACAGAATGAAGCCCTGATTACAATAAGGCTAGCGGAGAGATAGCTAGCAACAGAACTTTCAATCAATTCACACTTCAAGTAGTTGCTACACGCACCTTCTATTCTATCTGCATGTCTATCTGTAACAGGTACCTACCTAAAGGTTCAGAAAACGCAGCAGATATCAAATACATCATTGATAAGTTGTCCACTTCATGAATGCCCATAATGAGATATGAATATCAGACACCACAATCATACAGAGGGCGTAGTTTTGGACAATAATTTAAATTTTGGATTTTTAATTTGGACAATAATTCGAATATTTTAAATTCAAATCTTTCCACGTGCTTTAATGCACGAACCAGTTTTTTCTCTTGTACCAATCTTTCTTTATCTTCACTTAGTCTGGCGACCAAACCAGAGTGGTCTACAGCAAACAACGATATCGTTTTGGGCCATATTCTGATACACACATAGTTCTCAACACATGTTACACCGGTGCCTTTTTCACAGAGATGGCTACTCAGCCGACTGGAATTTGTTCTCCGCGTCCATCCCAGATACTACGTACCCAGATAGCGTATCCGACCGCTTTAAGAAGGTTACATCATCTATAATACAGCAGCCTCCGCCAGTGTCTCGCAATCGTCTGGGCGACCAAGAAAATGTATAGTATCATGATGGAACGATGAGATCCCAAGAAAAAGAAAGTAGCGTTTAATCGATTTAAGAAAACCTTGACGATCCAGAACTGCACTGATTTTAAACGTCGACGTTCTCTCTGCAGGCGGCTTATATTGCCTTCTAAACGTAGTAGTTTTCGGGAGTTTGTTTCATCCATCACTCCTACTCCGTATACAGTCAGAAAAATTGCTGGAAAGCGCACACTATATATCCCTACCAGGCTTACGACAAACCTTCGAGATACCTCGGAACTGCCAGAGACGGCCGAAATTATGGCCGGGCACTTCCGGAATGTAAGCAGTTCTGAAAATCACACCTTGAAAAAACAAACTTGTTCACCATGGAAGAGTTAAATCGGTTTCTGATTTCATGCACCGATTCTTTTCCGGGCCCGAACAAAATAACTTATTCCATGTTCACACTTATCAAGAACCATATACTCCGAATTTAATAAAATGTAGACTTCTGGCTAATATCCCGATTGTTATAGCTCTGATAATTTCCCTCCTAAAACAAGGGAAAGATTTCAAGCTACCCACAATCTCCCTGGCCAGCTAATTGAGTAAACTGTTTGAAAAAATAATCAACGACAGATTAGCTTGTATCTTAAAGCACACAACTTTTTATCGCCGTATCAGTACGGGTTTCGTCGTAAAGGCTCCAGCCTTGATAACCTGGTAACACTAGATGATATTATCCAAAATAGCTTTGCCTTACGTCAGCACGCGTTTCTATCTTCTTTGGCACAGAAAAATTTATGATGTGACGTGGTGCCAAAATGTCTTAAAGATCATTTACAATTGAAGCATCAGGGGTAACTTGGCCCTTTCGAACTGAAAGATCCAAGTTCAATTGGGCAATGCTGTATTCTCTTTGGTCGATATAGAAAATTGAACCCCTCAAGGCTCTACGCTCGGCATGACTCCTTTTGTTATCGCCATCAACAAGCTTCTAGAAGCTGTAGACAGTTCGATGGGAGCAACGCTATACGTAGACGATCTTTGTATTTTTGAGTCAGATAACAATAGACTTACAACATGCTATCGACCAATTCGTTCAACTAAAGAATCTTGAATATGATTTCACTCTTGGTAATACCAAACGGTTTAATTTGGTTTACAGATGGATCATAATCAGAGGAAGGACTAACTGAGTTTGCTATATATAAAAACATTATTCTTCTTTTATGTTTTAATTTAGTCAAAAATGTATATTTGCTATTTTGACTCGCGTGTGTGAAAGTCTCAAGAAAAGGTACTCGAAAAGAAGTATTATATAGTATGAAAGAATCTGGATAACGCTGCTTTGGGTTTCATGTCATCTCAAAAGGAATAAAACAAACTAGGATTGGGATTGAGCCACCATTTTGTGAAACCATTGACTTGTTTTCCAAAATGAAGTTACTGACGTATCCACAAAATATTTTTACTTAAATAAACGCTTCGATACTGTTGAGCATTGTAAAAATAGTAGATTCAGGTTGTAAGATGAGTTTCAAGAAATGTCTATCACGATATGCTATACAGTTATTCGAATTTACAAGTTAATTAAATGTATAGAGGTTACATAAATTTCGCAAAATATCTGTAATTCTTGAAAGTGATATTTAATTCTACCATAGCAACAAAAACGGAAAACACCTTCACTTACTTCTGTTACTTGACATTTTGAGACTGACAAATATTAACTGCCTACTAAGAAAAATAAATTGAAAGTGTTCTCTGTCTTCTTTGCTGTTATATGGATTTATGTTACTGTCATTGTCTAACCAACAGAATTGCCCATGTTCCGTAAAAGTTTTAGCAATCGGTAGGTATAACAAATTGGTTGATTTTTTTAAACTTTACTTGTTATTGTTATTATGCTTTACAAAATTTGTTTGCCTTTTATATCACTATATATTTATAATATTATGATTATTTATAATTTTATTTTATTATTTGCTTAAATCATAATTATCATCTATTTTATCCCTAATTATTTTTCAACATTCTAAAATGCTAAGGTGAAATAGAAACTTTTATTCTTAATGCAGTATTTTAGAACTGTAGTACGTTAACAATATATTTAAAAACTATGTAATATTTTAAGAGAAAAAGCTTACAAGACATTCCTTTTAGTTATCTTTAATTAATTTTTCCCCTATATAATTTGATATTTACCTTATTAAAATTATCTTAGTTTGTTTTAGAGGACTTACATAAATCACAGTGTGATACACATCGTGCTTTTATAATTTATTAGGTAACCTAACATGTTCTTAAAGAACGAGTTAGGTTAGTTCTACGTAACCAAAGTTATCATGCTAAACATCAAAAGTTCATTGAAATGCATGATTATCATGTTACGCGAACGTTAGATCTAGTAGTTATGCAAATTTCTATCAAGTAAATGGAACACTAGTTACAATACATGAACTAAATATAAACTAGTTACAGACTCTTCATTTGCTGATTTAGAGAAGGGCTCTCTCAGAAGTTGCTGGAGAGGCACGAGTGGTAAATCACATTTGGTTCGACATTCGACAAGGATTTAAGGGTGATAACGTTCCTAGGGTCGTTACGTCGACACCATAGGGGCGGTCCAAACGGTAAGAGAAGATAACTAGCATTATGTGACACTAGAAACGTTTCTTTTTGCTATAAGTAACCTACTTTACTCTTATCAGTTGCTACTGGTTTCACATATTCGAACAAATTTCTCAATGGCTGGAAATAATATGGTTTTTCTATAAGTAACCTGCTACCCTAAACCTTAGAATAAGGAAGTTTTTCTCCGTGTTTTTATAAACAAAGGCGAGAAAATATGTTAAGGCTCATGAAGTGAAATTTTATTTTTTAATTTTTCTTAGTAATTTAGGGTTAACAGGTTTTATTTCCTATTTAAAATCCGAACAAATTTCTCAAAATAACCTGTTACTCTAAACCTTTGTATAAAGATGTTTTGAATTGAATTTTCCTTCAACATTTACAACACATTCGGGTTTCATTTTCTATTCAAAATAAAAAATTTTAAAAAAATTGCCTATATTTCGGTAAATGTTGGTACATTTAAATATCTATTCCTGTAAGTTTTGTTTTAAAGTTCTTCTTTTGTAAAGAGGTCCCTTAAATTGTAAAGTTCTAAGTTGCTTGTATTTTCTAAGCTTTAGGAGCCTTCGCAGAATGTGCTATAAACCAACGGAAACTCTCCTGAACTAAGTTTGACAAACTAGTGATTTTAACTGACAATGTACCAATATAAACGTTGACACAACCTACTTGGTCATTATTTGAGGATAATCGTCTTACGCCTCGTTACGTTCGCCCGCAATTTTAATCTGCTTTTGTTGAAATATTTCGAAACTCACTTTGATTACGAAAAGTATTTTAATTAATATTAATTCCAGGTTTTTTATACTGAAAAGCAAAAATGTACATTACAATTAGATTATTCCACATGACTTAACGTAAAAATTTGTTTTTTTCGAACTGAATTTGAAAATGGAGAACATGGAAAAGGTCATGTCGGTGACGTATCGAAAAATGTATATTTAATATAACACGCTTTGATGGTTTTATCGCTTATTTGGGAGGTGTCAGAAGCAATAGCTTCTAGCAAATAAAATTAAATTTATTTTTAATAAAGCCATATAAATAAAAATATTAAAGGAAATTTCATTGAGGATACGAATATTTCTTTCGGTATGGTCAATCAGTACAGATTAAAGGTAATGGAAATTCCCCAATTAATAATAACAATAAACAGTAAGTTTCAGTATTTACATTCAGAAAGTATTTTACAGAATAGGTAATGGCCGTACTCAACATTGTAAAAAGCAAATATTTACAATTGTCATACAATTTAACATTTTAAATAAATTTTAGTAATAGAACAATATTTAATGTATGATGACTTTCATGATACAGTTACCCAATGTTAATAAAAAATTTTTTGCTCGGTGTTTATATTATTAATTTCAGTACCTTGAAAATGCTACAAAACGAAGAGAAATATTGGCTAATTCAATAAATGTGAAATAAAACCAACCCCTGACCTTTTACGCTTTTCTATTAACGTTAAATGTAAATAATATTAATTATTTATTTAATCATGAATTTCACGAACCATTACTAAAACAAAATGCTATAAATAGGTGGACAAAATTAGAATCTTCCTAACCTTTTAAAATTTAGGTGGAGAAGGAAATAGAAGAGGGCGTTTTCTTACTTTTCTAAAAATTGCTGAAAGTTCACTTTTACGTATATTTGTGTCAGAATAAGCTTGTAACAACTTTGGCACAATTCATTGGAATACGATGAATGAAAATCAGATCGTTAGGTGTCAAGATCTTTTGTAAATTTGTAATGAACAAATCAAGTAGACAGTAAACCAAGACTCGTTATTGACTTTATCTGAACTGGATGTTGAGCATTTGGGCTAAATCCTGTTTTATTTATTTAGCCCAAATGATTGAAATCCTATTTGATTTTTTTTATTTATATTATTGTTATGATCTAGTACTCGTCATCTGCAGAAACGCTCATACACTTCTCTTTCTAGTCTGCTTAGAAGAAATTAATTTTAAAGAATTGAATTTTTTTTGTTGGACCGTTGTGTGCGGTCAATTTTAATTTTTTCATGCATTTGATTTGACCTCAATTCTTTTTTTTTATTATCATTACTTTCTGCAACATACCGCGCAGATCAAAAACCACATTCTGAAGCATTATACAGCACAGGTAAGAAAATATCGATACTAAAATTTGATGATTGAGGAAATATACCTTCACAAGCGCAGGTAAAGCTTGTAAAAAAATCAGCAAAGTGAGTGCCAATTCAATATTACGATCTTGTGCTACACATGGTCGGAATACAAAATTGTATTTATTTATGTAGTCGAGCAAACTCTTCCAAGTAATGGTTTACTGTAGTAGATGGTTTGAAATGCGTGTACACGGATTTATTTCTTTCACTACAAAACCGATTCTGAAAATAATAAACATATGTCACAGTTAAATAAAGACTCAGTCCAATCGTATTATATGGTATTTATTTGATTCTGATTCCAAATTTAGATTGAATTAACTATATGTAATATATTGCAGCAAAATGTTTTTTTCAAAGATATTTTACTGCTGGTTAAACAATAAAAATTAAGTTACTGTTATCAATAACCGTAGATTGTTGCCTAGATTAAAAGTCCTTAAAAATCTATTTGATTTTACCTTAACTTTGCTATAATGCATTGAAAATGTCTCAAACTAAAACTTTGCTTGAGGGTTAAGCCTGCAACCTTATAGTTTTAGTTCACTACGATCCACGTATACATAAGACGTGACTAAGAATATTTTTATTTGAAGACCTTGTTTGTATTCTATTTGTTCCAAAGCATGACAGCATTTTTAACAGTCGGTAAACTACGGCTGAAAAGTCGATATAAAAAATATTTTATCTTATTCAGAACTATAACACCAAAAACATTTTAAATCTTAACTAGACTACTTCACAATTAATTATTTAACCAAAGCATAAACTCGTTGTCTTCCAATTTTTCTAGCCCAAAACTGCTCAATAGGCCTAGACTTGCCATGTCAGGCCAGAAAACTACATTTTCGACGCCATAATTTCTTTTTATCCAAGGTACTAATTTTTGCTTTAAACACTCATTTAAATAGAATTCGGAAGTAAAAACTTTCTAAAATCACTGGAGGTAGCATTTTCCCATCTTTCGCAAGTGCTTGATAAATTATTTATTTGGCAAAATCTTTACTAATCTTCTTGGCCCTATGGTTAATAAGAACGTCTTCTTCTTTTCAACAAGATAGATGCCCTGAGTTTTGCTTTTTATTAACTGCTTATTTTCATTATAATTGAGAACTTTTTTTTTGAGTTTCTAAATGTAACCTTAGTATCCTATTTTTTGTACAAGTAAATGCACCTCGTTTTAATTTTACCTAGACTACAAAATCTACATTTCAAATGTTAGGGTCTTCCTGGTAAGTTTTCTTTTATGATTTGCAACATTTCCGGGGTGGATTTTGATCTTGGTCGGCCCCTTTTTGGTTTCCAACTCACTTGACCTGTTTTTAGATATAACAGGACATTTATACAAAACCATGCTTCAGCTTGTCTTCCTTAAAATGTTTGATCGTCCTGCTTTTGTCACGATCAAATCGCCTTTAATTTTTTGAAAAAAGAACTTTATTATTCTTAACTTGATATAATTTTGAAACTAATATTACTCATCAAATTGAAGGGTACCGAAAAAACCATGTAAATTCTTAACCTAATTGAACATTAATAAAACACAAACTCAAGAATACGTAGGGATTAAATCAAAATTACTTCCATAATAAGGATAACATACATACATGTCATAATGTGCAGGAGGGTGGAACTTAACTATATGGTAAAAATAAATTTTTTTGTTTTGTTGTGTAATAGTAAAATTTGTTTTCCTTTTTGGATGCCCAAACTACCAGTAAAAAACTTTTATGTTAATTTATTTATTTTCTGGTGCCGCACTGACGTTAAAGTTTTACAATTTCAATATAAAGTAACGAAAAGTAAAAACCCAACTCTTAGCTCATTTTTGCTTATATTAAGCAAAATATTACCCAAAAGGCACCACGAGGAGGTGGCTGCATATTGACTTTCACCCTCTTCCAGCCCTTTGTTATATCAGATGCTCAACATACGGCTTTACAGTCCTTTTTAGTGTTAAACTTTGGCATAACATTGCGAGACTTCAACCACTCCAAGATAAAACCATCTCTAGCTTCAGATCCAGACATGACTGACGCGGCTTCCGCGACAATCTTGACGCAGACAAGGAAAACATGGAAAATCTAGTGCTTCTTCGTCAGATAAGTCCGACAAGACAGGAGGTTCCGTCAGTTTACAATCATTCCAATTTACTAAATCTATATACTCAAAAGCCTCAAAGTTTAGGGGAAGAATTTCAAATCTCGCAACACTTTTATTAGGCTTGGATCTAGCTGCAAGTATCCTCCTAAGCCCAAGTTCTCTAACATGTCGCCGGGAATTAGTTATCATTGCCAAAAGTATATTTTCATGATTGCCAAAAAAGGCATTCCTTTGAATGACTGGATCGATAATGTCTTTGTAGTCTTTTTTCAGGTACCTAGAATATTTAATCATTTCTCACAAATAAATAGATCCATCCTTGCAAGAAGGTTTTACTTTAATATTGAACGACATATAACTATAAATTTTAATAACACATTTGGCAAGGACCTGTAAACTTAGAGGAGTAGCTTTACAGGACACATATAAACGCAAAATTCTATTTTCTGTTGTCAACCAACGAGAGTGAGCGATTTTTCCTGGGTTCGTTTTCTCTAAGTTTTGGGGAAACATTTCGCTTGACACCGCTTGACAAATTTTGAACAAATACTTCTGATCCGTACTTAAATCTTCAAAATTAACTTGTGGCAGCTGCGGTTCAATTTTTTTATAATTTATAATTTTCATATTTTCAAATTTTTAATTTCACTTTAGGACCAGTAGTTTGCCCATTGAGTTGTTGAAATAAGTGCCTAAAGAGAAGCTCATTTACATGTAGTAAGCAAATTATCCATTATAAGGGTCTCTCTAGTCATGTTTCCAATATTTTGATAACTCCAGATTTACATCTCGTATTTACAGCTGTTCCATCGCACCCAATCAGCTTCAAATTTGAAATGTCAGTATTATGATTTTGAAAATACGCTAAAATTTCATCATCTATAATATTAGTAGAAGAAGATGCTAGTGAAATATGACCGATATATTTTGATCCTGGCTCTTGCACTAAGACCACACGTTCTTCCTTAATGATTTTCCGATATACTCTTTTTCCCTTTGCTTCCGTTCTAATGGTGTTATCTTTTCTGCCGTCAAAATACAAGCCTCCTAAAATTAACTGTTTCAAATTCTTTCTTTGCTCTTCTCTTTGTCTTTTTAAAGCCATTCTGTCCATTACCTTCTCTTTATTATTACCAGAAATAAGACCCATGTCTTCTAAGGTGGCATTTGCAATAATAGTTGCTGCTCTGCCTGATATTCATGTTCTTTCAACTACCAGGGCAAGTGTAAGTAGATGAAATCTTTGAGCTCGTTTTTTCTTTTTAGTTCCGCTGTTACTTGAGGTACATGGTTAATTGCCCAATTCAGGATTAGTAGGGCTATCGATTGTATTGATATCTGCTAGGCTATCTTCTTCAAATGGCAAATCAGCCACCAAAACGTCACTTTGCTGTTTTAAAATATCTTTTTCCTTCCTTGATAATTCTTTTTCCCGTCTTTCGGCGCTGCGCATCATTTTCTTTGAAGTGTTTATATCTATTGATCCTATTGCCATCATCCTTTAATCCCATTGGTCTTTGAGAAAGTTGCGTTCTTGTACTGGTACACGACAGACTTTGGTACATTTACACAAAGAAAAGTCTTTGCACTTACAAGAGCTTACATTAAAAAGTTTCTTTGACGATTGCCTAAAATTTTGCAATTTTATATTGAATGTGAGATTATTCTTTCTGCTCATAATACTTTTTTTTAAATTTCGACATTTGTCATGATAGTCTCTGATCATTTTTACGATTCGTGTATCAGAAATCGTTAGAATTGAAGCTCTGGGCCATATATTTTTAATTACATCAACAACTTGCGATATTCCAGAAACAGTTAAGTTAAACTAAACCCACAAACAATGTTTCATAACATCTTCGTTTCTTGGCAATATACGACTGTCTAAAATTAATTGTTTTTGTTCACCAAACACAGGACACTTTACCAAATTTCTAGTTTTAGGTACTGTTAAAGCGTATGTTAAGCATTGAATATATTAGTAGTTCTCGAAAGGATCCCTTAAGGAGGGTGCTACAAGATGTTTTCAAGGTGAACGGACAAAAATAGAACAGTAACATTTTAAGGGTAAGTTTTTGTTTTTAGTTTTAAGTTTAGCATGTGTGACCATTCAGGTCAAGTCAATACTTCAGAGCAGAAGTGCGTGTGAGACGCAGTATCAAGTCTTACAACATTAACAAATGTACAATAAATTCATTAAATAATTCAATAGGATTTTTATTTCACCACTAACGGCAAGTACCCCAACAGGTACGTTAGCAGACTTTGTCACATTCGTCACTAATCGTTTATTAAAAATAATCGGAAAAACCGATAAACACGCAAACACCACTTTGCATTAACTCGGACTAACCTGTGTGACTCGCTCTCAGGTAAAACAGACACAATGAGAGAAAATGTCCGCTGCGCCGACTAAGCTTAAATATGGCTACAGTGAAGTTCCACCATCTTTTGCATATGATCCAAACTAAACTATCCTTTTATTATAGAAATCTAATACTTCTTTATTTTACGTTTTCTATAATATAAACTTATTGATAACCTTAAAGTAGCTTTAACAAAATTATTGTTTTTTACACTTTTTTTGAAATTCAGAGGCTTTGCGGCACCGCTAAATATCATTTGAAATTTAAAAGCAAAATATTTTCGTCATATGGAGTTAAAAAGGCAAAGAATTTTCACTATTACAAAATCAAATTTGAAACTTCCTAACTAAATCCATATGTCCTGCCGACTCGCCAATGGCGTGTTCTTCAACAAAATTGGTAGATCATTCCTTAAGAAATTAATAAACAATTTTCATTGAGACAATATGGCAAAATATTCGGTTCAAATAGATGCGCTCCTCATATTCCTACCCAAAGATTAACGGCAAAACGGTATTGTGCCCACATTCATAGGCAAGGTGAAGATTTTTGATACACCAATAGCGTGGAATTATAAGTTTTAAAAAACCCATCTATGGTAAAACAGGCTTTGAATGTCCACATTTTCTTAGAAAATTAGGTTTTTGCTCAAATATCCATTGCATAACTCTATTTGAGGTTTAATGATAGTGAAACTGAGCGTTTGTACCGTTTTGTAGTGACACAAATGACATTTTACTACAACTGGTCATTTCTGACTTACTAGTAGTTTATTTTAAACTCAAACCCTATCCTAACTGAATATAAACCAAGATCATTCAGTCTACTGTTCACCTATTGGCGTCCATGTAGCAATTCTCTTGGTCACTAGATTATTTCTATTTGCGAGTTACACCCACACTTAACACAGGTGACGTTCCCTGATGCCATCGTGTCGATGTACTTCTGTTGTTAATGTTATCAACTTATTTTTCTCGTGAGTGTTCTGCTTTGTTAAACACTCTTTTACTCCACTTTGCGGTGGTAAATCATCTTATATCCTCTTCGCTTCTATGTCGCTATGCGTGGTTAGTCTACCTGCGTGCTTTGTAGCTACTATTATGATTACCTACAAGATCATTGGTACTGTCCTTGTTTCTTAAACATAAAGAAGCGTCAACTATGCATCTAAGCACCTTATTTTGAAATATTTTAACACGGCTTATATTGGTCTTAACAGCACAACCGCATAGTTGTGCACCGTACATCCATATAGTCTTCAGTATTTGATTGTATAACATTAGCATTACCTTGTTTTGTATGGATAGAGACGATTTCCGTCTAATCAGGCAATGCATTTTGCTTAACTTGAATTTCAGTTTCTTTTCTTTGTTTTTGATGTGCTCTTTACATCTCAGTCTTGCATTTAAGTTCATGCCAAGGTCTTTGACTGAATTGGTATGGGTGATAATTTTGTCATTAATTTCAATTGTGCTTCAGTCTCTCTGCGAATTAAGTTGACTAGAGAAGACATACTTTTGTTGAATCAAATTTTCCATTGTTTAACTCATCTACAGACGGCATCCGTAGTTGTGTTTTGTACGAGACTTCTGCAATAATAGCAGCATCGTTTCCAAACTTAGCAGTAGTAATATTGTTCATATTAGGTAAGTCTTAGGTGTATAACAGGTTGAGTACCGGACCTAGTAGGCTGCCTTGGGGCAGACGAGCCTTTATTGGTTTGATTTTAGAGTATACAATCTCATATTTAACTCGAAATACTCTGCCTTCTAGGTATGATTGCAGCATTTCAGAATACTGCCTTGGAAACAGAGCTAATTTAGTTTCCTTATTAACCCATGGTGCCATCCATACCTTATTGAATGCTTTAGCTAGGTCGAGGAAAAAATACGGCACACGTATTCTGATCTTTGAAAGCTTGTTCTAATACCTTTACTATTCAACGTACTTTTTCTGTGGTTGAGTGTCCCTGTCTGAAACCAAATTGATAATTTGAGGTCAGTTTCTCTTTATCTTTAATGGACTAAAGTCCTTCCAATCTAAGCCTCTTAGATAATTTGGAAATTATAGGCACCAAGGAAATTGGCTCCTAAGATGTTAATTCGGTGGCTTCTTTATCTACTGTCTGTATTATAACCACCTCGACTATCTTTCACATGCTTGGTACGTACAGAAGTCTGAATGTTGCATTGATAAGGTATGTCAGTTTGACAATACCCTTTTCATTGTAGTTTCTTAAGGATTTGTTCAGTGATTAAGTCAAAACCTAGAGCCTTTTTGCTCTCAGATTAGTTTTAATTTTTGTGAGTAACAGAGTAACGAGGTCAGTTTTGTGCTCCTTCTTATAATTTATTTATTTCAGACAGTTGATATTTTTTTTAGGTTAAAAGCCATTTTTAAGAGACTCCGCAAATGCATCTGCCTTTTGTTTGTTGCTTTTCGTCCAGGTGTTACTTAATTTTCTCAGTCGGGGGCAAAAAGTAGTCGTGCTTTTAATCTTTTTGGCGCCTTTCAGAGAGAGTAATCTGTATCTGTTTTATATGTCAATTTCAGTATGTAGTTTTCTAAGGTTTTGTTTTTAATATGATTTGTTTCTCTTGCCAGCTTTTGGGTTCAAAGAGGTTCAAAAGTGTCTTATCCTCTCTTGATCTAGTGATTTACTATTTTTTGTCTTCCTTTTCCCGTCAACGAGTCCTTTGATCTCTAACGGGTAATTGTTTTCCACTGTCCTTTTTTAATTCTATGGAGTATTATTCCAGCATGCTTGCTGAATAAGTTCAGCAAAATCTATTTCTAGTTCTTCAGTTATCTTGAGTGACGCATTTAGTTGAGTGTTGATTTCAAGGTGTTTTTGAAAATCATCCCAGTTTGTGTGGGATTTGTCTATCTATTTAATAGTGTTTTGCTCATCGTCATTATCACTACCGAATAATCAGAATTTAGGCCTAATCCTTTTTCTACTTTTAAGTAATTAGTTGAGACTTTTTTCAGTGTGAAGAAGTGTAGGAGGTTAGGTACGTTTCTGCAGTCGGTTTACCTGCACTAATATGTACGTACATTCGCAATAAAATTTTTCAACTGCTTTGTGTAATTCTCGCCCTTTAGTTGTAATGATCTTCGATTCTCATCTTTGATGTTATTTTTAGTACTAACAAACTAAAAACACTTTTCCAAAGAATTAATCGCGGATTTCTCAAAATTCTTTTTTTTCTCCAATCGAAAAGAATTGTTTCTTCATTGTTTTTGTCTACTTAGTCCGTAAGAAATGTGTAATTAAAATCTCTGCAAGTATTTCAAAGCAACTCTGCATACTCGCCATAAGAATCAAATAATCTACATAATCATGTGCGCTCTTGCATTTGGACAAAACTGGGGAAGTCATCGTCTAGAGGCTTTTCATTAAGTCTCAAACAGGAGGAGAGCAAGAGGGTTTAAAGCTGGAAATTTTGCTCTGAATAACTCAAGAACGGACTAGCCAGTTTTGATCAAACTTGGAAAGTAGACAAGCATGGCGTTTTTTAACTACCGTGTATCCATGGGGCAAATTGGCGTCTTACGGGCAGGCCTAGCAATCTGAGACCAGGCAGCTGTGCTGTAGACCTTCTAAAAATGTTCTGTCTTAGGAAATTTCAAATTTGGGCCCACAAGCTTCTGCGGAAGGTGTCATGATGGGGATTTTCCAAACATATCGAAACGGCGTTGAGGAACAATGTTATGTATTATTATGTGCTTTTTAAATTTGATTCTCTACTTGTAGCAGTTTGCTCGCTAGGGGACGTAACAAACTATTGTAGCTACGTCAAATCAGCTATAACAAGATGTTAAGTTTCTGTTGTTCAACATCCTAGGAGAAGATCTTAAATTGACAGAACAAGAACTTCCTATCAATGGTAATTAAAAATCAGTTACTAACCAAGGATTCTAATAGTCAAATACCATTTGCGGGGGAGCAATTTAGTAACAGCTGTTCCAATTTCAAAATCTTCTTAAGAAGTAACTTAACGTTGAAACAATTTCTACCCTGTGTTTTGTTAGCTATATTAACAAAAATTTGCAAAAATGTGTCAACCATAAATGATAAATTAGAAGAGAACTTAAAAAAATGTAACCCAGCAACCTCAGAGTGCAGTCCTAAGTATCAAACAACTTTCCACATGAGAAAACTACTAAAAAAATACCTAAACATGACGAAATTCCGGATTAAATAACACATGGAACGGTAGCAAAAAAGTGACCGTTACAATGTTTACTTAGAAAATCCGCAACTCGGTCGATCAAACTGAATTATTTTGTACATAAAAGAGAATGACCGAGGTAACAAAACCACGTACATGGCAAGGAAAAATGCAGATTACATTTTTAATTTGTATTTCCTTGAACCCTTCTGCTGCAGTTACACGGGATCTTAAGTAAAATTGTTACGGTTGAATTCTCCCTAAACTGGGAAATACAAAAGGTTTATGTAGCTTCTCCTATGAGGTCATCTTTCAGGCCGAAAACGCAAAAAAACCGTTAACCGCAAAAACATAATCCTGGAATGAATACTCTTTAAGCTATCGGGAATCACTGTTCTGTAGGGGGTGCTCCTTAGCGGACTATGCATGATTTTGTAAGCAAATTTCAAAATTCTTTAAAGGGCCTCTAAAATCTAGAAGGGTGCCGTTCCCCTTCAATCCTCTGTAGCGTCGTCATTTTTGAGTAATCAATGCTGAGATTTGGCAAGAAACTTCCCAAACCCATTATGCACTTTGTGCTCAATTTCAAAGGTACTACAATTTTGCACACTTGAAGGCACATAACTTTGTATTTAAGCTGAAAAGTTTAAATTGGTTTTCGAAATTGCTATTAGAAGATAAAAGTTTACGTGTATCATACAGATAATGTGGCATTTTTGCCACTTTGTGTTTTGCTTTCAATAAGTATTTTTCACTACACTCCAAGGCGTATAGTTTCAGTTCATTTTTTATTATCGGATTAGGTACTAAACACTCTAGAGATCTAACCACAAGTCACCGCGATACCGCTAAATTCTATTAATAAATTATGAATATAATTAATATAATTTGTATTTTATCTACTAAGACTTTTATATTCATAAATTTCGTAGAAACGATCAAATTCTCTATCAAAGCTAAGCGATTTTTGCTCCCAAAATAAAACTAATTGAATTTCAATTAATGTCTATTATTATAATATTTACGTGTATCTCGATAATTCAATAATTTGTGTTATAAATCGCAATATTAGTTCAATTCAATTATAATCAATCTTATCACCAACTGCAGTTGAGAAGTCGGCTGTCGTTGCTGACAACCATTACTCGTATATTGTTCCTTATGAACACAGTGGCATAGTGACCACCACTCTGCTCTAAACTTATGCGAGTTATTCCACTTTACATAATATGTAACAGTTTTTCATTTTATTTTATAAAGTTTTCTCCCTTAAAGAAAGAAAGAAAGTACAAATGGTTTTTGCAACTTTTAGCATAGCGATAAAGTTTTTGCTACGGTCATTAAACGCTTACAAATAATTAAAGAGTAAGTAAGCTCCATTCAAGAATTTTTTGTAGCAACTTATTAAGGTAGATAGATTTGTCTAGTTTAGAGGATAAGCATTTTTGTAGCTAGCCGAGACATTTGCGTTTCATAAGATCAATAAACTTGGTAGTTAGAGTTTAATTAAATATTTAGTTGATGATTCCTTTCTTATAGTGTGTATACGTTTGTAAATTAATTTATAAATTTTCTGGGGATCTAATTTTTGTTAGATACTTTTAATAATAAGCATTTGCAGTATAGGAAAAATATCTTCCTGACTTATAATTGTTATAGCTTATGCTCCTACTCCTTGTCTACACTCAAGGCCACCGACTGAGAAGCAAGGGTAGATTTTCCTGGATGCGTTTAAAAGTTTAAGTTCTATAATTTTACATTCTTGAATACAAAGTCATGAGATATTTTTTATTGGAGTAAAGGAAGAAGATAATACATAAAGGAAACTGTTTTGATTATGTATTACGGAATGGCGTTCGTAAGTACGGTAGACAAGATTTAGCTATTGTGCATTATAATACGTATAAGACATAAAATAAAATATGATAGTTGCCTAAACCAAGTACCCTATTTCCGTTTATAACCAACAATTTCATATTTTATATTCCTAATTTTCATTGAGTCGAAGTAGAACTCTCTTGATCTTTACACTAATAAATATGGAAATATCAACAATATTAATTAAAATAATAACTATAAACATGTGTCACTTAAAGATAACATAAGCCGTCAGTTTTATGATGCAGTTAATAATTCTCTAGTAATTCGGAGCAATGAATTCATAAGGCCTTTGTGTTGTTAATTAATTGATTACCTGATTAGCTTGTATAAAAAAAACACAAAAGTACTATTGTTTTTTTATAAATAAGTACAAAATTCACCATATTTAAAAGTATCGTATACATAGTTTGATAAAATATGTTAAAAAGGGCTTTAAAAATGTCTTGCATGGAATTTAGCCTTGTCGGTTAGAATGTTAGATTTAAGTGTGTGTTAGAGAAGGTTTATGGATGTTACATGGTTAAACGACCTCATAATAAATTACGAACGACTAAACAGTTACCTATTTTATACATCCTTTTCGATCATTTTTCATCAAGAAGTGTATTGTTATCCCATCCCATACACAATGTTATCCCGATATCGAACCCGACATTCATCTCTTCGATAAAATGAACGTAAAGCAAACACTGCCGTCCCTTTTTAGATCCCCAATAGTTAAAAGTTCGGAGCCTATGCAAACACCATACCCTATACAGAAGTCCCAGCAAATTTGCACAGGTTCGCCAAGAATATAAAATAATAAAGCAGTTGCGTATAAATTAGTTTGTTAGCTTAAATAATAATAAATGGGTTTTATTTTGCAGGGTTCTACAGAAAACCATTCCGTTGTAAGCTCTTGATGAGTATATAATGAATTTTAAGCTATAATACATATACATTTTTAAGTCGTAAATATAAAAACAAATTAAATTAAAGCTGAGTATTATTATATTGTAATACAGATATAAATTTGTTTATAAATAGTTTAGTGTTAACGATAACTTAATAGTTAAAACGCCGATTTGCGACTATTGAAAGAAAAGGGTTCATTAACTGTATATATATTTTCTGATAATGTAGTCTCGTAAGAGGTTTGGTCTAGCGGTTACCAAGCTTTCCGAAATCCTTGTTAGTGGTTGTCCTTTAGCACCCCCTACGTCATTACGAAACCAATACGGATTTAACTTTTTCGATTGACGTAACTGTGCATACTAAAATGATTTCTTTTTTCAAGGACAGTTATATTTTAATGAGTTGATTTAGCTAGGCAAAAATGTTAACAAAAAACAACTTTAATGAAATTTAAAGTTTACGCAAATTTAGCATTAATTAATTTTAGCTGTTCTTTTTAGTTTAACTTGAATAAACCTCTTATGGTATTTTATGTAGATCAAGCCTCCTAGTCCAGTTGCACCGAGAGGCACTTAAGGACTAGAGAAGGGTGATTGCTGTATTTACTTCTAGAGTATTCCCATTGGAATAGTATTACTACTACTACTACTACTACTAACTGTTCAAATCAAAATACCTTGAAGCATAATCTCGAGATAGAATGTTTAGGAAGATTTATATGCATGTATGAATGACGTTTTTCTCACTAGGATTATCCTGTTTTAATATTCAATTGTTGTGAAATGTACAATTTTAATAATTGCTTTCTTTACAAAAAATTTGTTTTGCGTTTTTCTCATGGTTTAACTCAACAATGAAAATAGTTTATAATAGATGAAAGATTTTTAAGAGCCAGAATCAGATGCCACTGTCTTTCCCTGTTCAAATCCTCTTAACATGTGAGAAATAATCGTATCCGTCGTCTACCGAACGTGTCGTATCTAAAGGCGTCAATATTGATCATCCGCACAGTGACCAATCTACAGCCGTAGTTTTCAGTCAAATACTTTCTTTTTTTTCTAACATACATATAATAATTGAATAAACAAAAGCTGTCTAAAAGACTCTACTCTTCTTCTTTTCCCCACCCTTTAGAAGCAGAAACATTTGATCAAGTTGTTTTTCTATTCTTTTTTATCATTGAAAGTAAGAACGAGAATCTCATTAACGTTATCCCGTTTTTGATCAAGCATGTCATTCAACAACTAATTGAGCTGATATTTCTAAAATGTGCAAAAGGAACTAATGAAATCTTCAATAACAAATCTGTTTTTGCTAACGAAATTTGAATATTTTAAGATTCATGTTATCAGACGTCGTAGATTTATTTTTACCTCATTCTTAGCTGTCGAGACTTGACAAACAGTTGCAATGAGCTTAAAGTGAAGTAAGAAAAGAAATTATATTTGATAAGGTCTAAGATATTTCTATCTCTTTTTAAATCAGACTTTGTATTTTTACATTTTTGTGACTTTTGCAATCAGTTTTACTACCACTTCAAGGGGATACCTCTCGATGGCAAAAATTTATTTAGAAAATCTCTTTTAAGCATGTTAGTTTACGTAAACTACGACACTGATCATTTCGTATGTAGGATTTCCCAAACTATTATAGTTAGAAAAACAGAAACAGCTATACAACTTAGAAAAACTTAAAAATATGTTATATTTGTCACCATTGCTCTTGGAGAAGCAATGGAGCAGATTTCATAACAGGAGTGAAGTCCGTGATTTTTTAAGAACGAAAGACTGTGTTGCAAAAATCTTTCAAGTCTCCATTTTCACTCTTAACATTTAAGCAGGATTATTCGATCTGTTCTATTCCATTATACGAAGACTACATCTGTGTGTCTTCATAGTATTTCTTTTGTAGGAGCCGAGGGGCTTATGAAATCTCAAAGACGTCTAGGAACAACTAAACAAACTAAATTGTATCTCGACCATACAAGCTTTACTGTCAGGAAGAAATGTTTAATAAGCGCAACAAATAAACAACAAAACTAAGCTTTAGATGAAATGATAGAGTATTAAATAAAATAGAACATTCAAGAAGGTTTGATTCCCTGCACTCACTGTTTTTTTTAAGCTTTCTTGTGGTATCTCTTTGTTGTAGGTGATTACCAGAACAGTAATTTTCGAGGAATTAATGATATTTTATTTTTTATTATTTATTTCTTTTTTAGGCTGGAAAACAGTTTTTGGTGTGTTCTTAGCATAAAACAAAACACATTGTCTTTTCTCCTTTTTTCTTTTAAATGCAAGATAGAAATATGTTCACGAACACTAACAATCTGACAACACTTCATGTCCCAACTAAAAGTAAATCCACATCAAAAACATTTTGTCAAGAGCAATACCACAAAAAGTGGTGTTGTGCCCGTGCCAACTAAAAATGGAATTGCTTGCAGCAGCTCGAACGCCGGAGATGGGAGGGATTTCAAATAGCAACTCAATAAAGGATCTCACTTATTATTTAAAGATGTCACAATTGATATGGGCGCCAGGAGCCAAATTGAAATTATCACGTACGCTAGTGTGGCTCCGCACCAGAAAACATAATGTAGATCGCTTTGATAGCAGTGAACACTCTGTACTTAAATTCTGTTTAAACTTGCCAAGAGAGATTATACTAACGTGATCTTAGTACTTTTACTTAAACAAAATCACAAGAACATGCTCAACTGACGTATACTGCAAACTTATACAGAATGATCGGAGTCAGTAATTTCTCCAGGCCGTGGTGTTGATTATAAGAGTTTTACTAATAAAACAAAAAGGTTGCTTGTTCAGTACATCAACGCAGGTTCAAAGGTCTGGTTCACAATATCTGTACATTGATTAAAAAAAACACACATATATTTTGTATCTTGCCTGAAATATTGAAAAACAGTAACAAATAAAATTCTAAGATACATTTACGCTAAACGATTTATTAAGAATAATAAAAAGGTATCATATAACAAGGACCATAGTACATATTGTTATGATATGGAGAGCTCTTTTTCTCAGGGTCCTTATTTTTCTTCGTGTGGTTCTTAATTTTTTTATTAAAACTCTATTTTCTTGACAATATTAATTTATTTATATTTTACTGTCATTACATTTATCAAACAAAAAAAAATTTTTTTTATACTCTCTTTTTTTTATCATTTTCAAATATCACTACATTTTTAATATCATCACATTTACATTTTTAATATCATCACATTTCCCCTCCATATTAATATAAATTTTGAGCGTTTTATACTATAGCTTAAATTTTGATTAATATTAACTAAAATATACTCAATTGTGAATTCCATTACAATTTGATCTTTGTTTCTTTTATTTGTCTTATGTAATATAATAGATATTGTTTTGTTTCATGATATACATAATCATTTTTTTAATGGTGTTTTATTTTATGTTTTTTGTCACTTTAACATTACATTATTTCAACAGAATAACAATTTAAAATTTTATAAGTTTAGTTAGCATTATTAACATTTTATACAGGATTTTTTTAATTGTTTTTTTTAACTCAATATTCGATATTTTCATTTTATTTTACATTTCCTTCCTATTTCTCCTTATTTTCCTCTATTTTCCAACTAGCTTTCATTTATGCTGCATTCATACAAATCATTTTCTACAACTTTTTAAGAAATTGCAAAAATTATTTTCTCTTGTAGTAGCGTTTTCTTCATATAACTTAACTCCCTGCCTCATTTATCTACTTCAATATCATATTTTGACTTTACTTATTCATATTAAGGATCATATTTTGACCTTTTCTTTTAATATTATCAATCATATCATTAATTTATTATTATTATCATTATTATTCTACTAACTTCATATTCAAATCTTCATAATTATCATCATTTTAATAATACTTTATTAATAATTATTTAACTCATTATGATTATCTTTAACACATTCATTCAAGCATCATTCATACCTTCTTGTCAAACATAATACGCAATGTTTCATATTCTTCTTTGGTTATTTTTGTCAACATTGGCTTCTAATTTTTACTTTAACATTCTCTTGTAGCATTTATTCTAGTTCTTTGATTTTCTTTCTTTTTCTGTATTTGTAATTTCTTTGTTCCTCTCTGACTCCTGATAGTAAATTCTTTAAATGTTTTTTCATTATCATTTTATATTTTTCCATCCTTATTTTGGATTTACTATCTTTCTTAAATATTTTATACCTGGATTCCTTATTTTTCTTTCTAGTCTTATTTTTAGATTTTGTTTTGACTTTGATCCCCTCCAACCTTTTATTTTCCATTGTCATCTTCATTTTGTTTCTTCTTTCCGCTTTTCTTGCTCTTCTTAGTTTATTCTGCCAATTAAGAGTACATTTCAATTGTTCTTTATTATTATTGTTATTTTGATAATTTTTTTCTTTTTTGTAATTATTCTTTATCTTATTTTTAAGATTTGCCTTTCTTATTGGTAAACTGTTAATTCTTTTTTTTGGATTTATTCGTTTGTGGTTTACTGAGAATTTTGCCATATTTCGAATCCCGGTATCTAATATACAATAATGACTTGGTCCATGATTACCTGCTGTTGATTTCTCTTCAACATTTTCGTTTATTTTTTCTAATTCTATTTTCACATTCTGCTGGTAGTTTTGTTGTGCTTTTTCTTGCTCCTTAATTTTCTCATTTATATCTGCATCCCTTATTTGTAACATGTTGATAATTTCTTCTTGGTGTCTTTCTATTTTCCTACGCATTTCATTCTGACATTCATCTATCTTATTATTCACCTCTTCTTGTATTTCACCTCTCATGTTTTTAACAATATTATCCCATCTATTCTCATGATCTTCAAATTTTCTTTTAATTTCTTCAAATCTTTTCTCTTGATTATGATTGATTTCTTCAAATCTTTTAGTATTATCTTGTTTAATCTCTTCTAATCTTTTAGTTTGGTCTTCTATTCTTTTAGTTTGGTCTTCAAATCTTTTAGTTTGGTCTTCAAATCTTTTATCTTAGTCTTGTTTCATTTCTATTAATATTTTAAGTAAATCTGGTTGTTGTTGTCTTATTTCTTTTTGCTCTTTATCTCCCTTTTCAACATCTCCCATGGTCTCCTCCATACTTGTACTTTCTTCTTCTATCTGTTCAATTTCAATATTTGCTTCCTCTCTTTTGTCCCTTTTTCTACTATCTACCAATTTACCTCGCTTTGACATCTTTCCACTACCAACAGACAACTAACAAAATGATAATTATGTCTTTTATTTAACTTGCCCCACGTTGGGCGCCAATTTTGTATGTTATGATATGGAGAGCTCTCTTTCTCAGGGTCCTTATTTTTCTTCGTGTGGTTCTTAATTTTTTTATTAAAACGCTACTTTCTTGACAATATTAATTTATTTATATTTTACTGTCATTACATTTATCAAACAAAAAAAAATTTCTTTTATACTCTCTTTTTTTTATCATTTTCAAATATCACTACATTTTTAATATCATCACATTTACATTTTTAATATCATCACAATATTTAACAAAGACGGATTGATATGTATATAAAGGAAATTCGTAAATATATGAATATCAAATTATTAAATTTTGCTACAATATCAGCACTAAGCTTAAATCGCAAAACCTGTAACAACAAACAAAAAAAGGTTTCTTAAGTAAAGTTTATAATAGCAATAGTGAAAACTGATTTAATAAAGTGTTTTATAGTTCTAAATTTAACTTAACCTTGGGTACCCTTTGCTATAATATGCACATTTTAAGGCTATTTATATAGCTGGTTTTTACTTCACAAAAAAGGAAACAACTAGTAAAATTATTAAACTAAAAGATACTTTACAATAATATAAATAGTTGTTACGGAATCTATACAAAAGATTTTACCAGGTTTGGTCTTAGTATAACAAGATTCTTTCCTCAGTTTGCTTGATTTCAACTTACTATCAATTAAATTGTTGAAACCAACATAATTCCTAAACGAGGATTTTATATTAACAAACGGGTTCGATCCTTCTAAATATTACTGGAGCTTAATAAATTTTTGAAACTAGAGCCGGGGGTGTCGCGACTTCAATTTTTGTTTTTAAACTCTCGCAAGATTCTCAATTGTCTGATATAGAGAATCGTAGTCACTCAAGGACCCACTTCCAGTGAGTTTACCATAAACTAAATAACTCTTGTGGACTGAAACCCTGTCGTAATTGGCTGTTTTCCCGTCCCTAATGCATGTCAAGCCAGCTAACCTTCAAGCCACGCTTAGCTAGGCCCAACCGTATTAAACGTAAGTGAAATAAAGACAGCGAAATAAACACACCTGTTTACATAATGGAATGTTCTTGCTTGTTACAGCCTATATCGCGCCAAATCGACAAAAGTAAATGCCAGGATTACACAAGAATCGTCTTTAGGTACAGCCCATTCCCTATGCGTGTTGGAAAATTAAATGTAAATCGGCCCATATTAAAGCAAACTTGGCCTGGGACGGCGTTTCTAGTCGACATAATTTAAGAAAATCTACGCAGCTGCAAGGCGATAAGCAATTTTTGAAAGGAACCGCGCGTGTTGAAATAAACATTGTAAAAAGTAAATTGAAAAATACTCCCAACAAAAGACCTAAGGCAACCAAAACTGATTGAACATATTCACGAAATTATTAAAACGGCATAAAATTTTAAAATAACATTACAGTTTGGATATTAAATTAAAGTCGCCTCAACTCTTGTATTGACTGTTTTTATACCTTACATCTAAACATAGGCAAACACCTTGCAACAACAATAGGCGTTTGCGTTGATGCAATTAAACGCTGTTTTACTAGATTCAGCATGACTGAAATTGTTTGTTATAAACAAGATAACCTGTTACTTTGCCAGAAGAGTAAGTGTATTCATTAAAATACATCAATGTATTTATAATGACAAGTGTGAATACAGCTGCACTGATTCTTCTGTGCTATTTGGTAGTAACCCTTCTAGCCAATTCCACCTAAACCGATAGAAATTCTTTTTTCTTCTTTTCGAGCAGAGCGCATTCCTGCTGACATGATTTGCACGTTGAATTATCACCTTGCATTTTGTTCTTGTTCTTGGCTGTTGCTTCCAAGCAAGTCTAACAAATGTGGTTTTTTAGATTTCTTCCTCTTCTGCTTTAGAGGGATTGCTTATAAAAATAGAAAAACCTTTGAACAGTTTCGATGCAATTGTTCAAAATGACGATTTAAATGCCTAGAGTTATCTTTGACTGTAACACTTTTCGCCTATATGAAAAAAGATGAACCTTTAGTGCCAAAAAGCGACAAATACATCACTAACACTTTTCAAAATACACGTTATTTGAAGAGAAAGCATCTCTCGACACTTCTAGAAGATTAAAATTTACTTTGACAGCAGCTTTACTAATCAACTGAGAGACAAGATTCCAAGGGCTGCCCAAGGCTAATCACGTTGCTTCAAGAAATTTCTACTTCAAGCATTTCAGTGTCTAATCGAAGCACTTGGCTTCAGAATCAAAGTTCAAGATAGTTCTCTGTCTATGTGAACAGTTATCATGGAAACATACAGAAAGGTGTTTCTTTGGAGAAATAGCTTTTCAAAATAACTTACATTGCAATACTACTTAGGAGTCTTGTCAGTTCTAAGCTAACACTAAAGTATGCATTCTGCATCGACAGTTCTGATTATTGCTTTTGTCGGAACATTCAAAATCAAACACATGTAATTACAATTTTGTACCTGCTACCTCATAATTTCAGATTTGATTTTATCTAATTTCTGAGTAACTATTGCATTACCTTTTAAGAAGCTTAATATATTTCTTATGCATAAATATCTGAATTTTCTACATAATATCTAGACATGTTATCAATTTTGGTTATTTGGTTTGGTGTTATTTTTAAAACTTATTATAGTAAAAGACTAGACTAATAGCAAAAAAATACCACTTTAGAGAATAGGTACGTAGCTTGTAATATCACTCAGTTTTATTAAATTCAGTAAAAACTATTTGAATGCCTTTATTAACTGTTTACTAAGTGGTTACGTTAGAATAATAACCGATTACCATATTATTTTAATTTTCTTAATGTTCTATCATTATAAATCGTTTTTGATTGGTGAGATTAATTGGGATTAATGGGAAAACCACATTTTTTTTTAACTAACATCTTAAATTTTTTTTTAAATTCAGTTTAATTAGAGTTACATTGTTTATACTAACGACATATAAAAAGCAATAACATAAATAGATTTTCCATTAAGTAATTAAGATAAGTGGAAGGCATAACTTGACTAAATCGTTTTACTTTGCTTATAGTATAACTCCACTTAACTAAAGAGTATTTACGTCATTCGTAATATTATTTTAAGAAACATAGGTAGCATATGTTTACTTCAAACTCCCTTTAAAGCTCTTATACGTACGAATAGGATTAAGCACGAAAAGCTCCTCCATCTGTCCATATTGAAGACGAATAATCTCCTTGCCCCTCGGTTCTCTTATCAGATTAGTTGGCAGCGACGCGCGGTCATAGAGAAAATTAACTTGATATCTTTTAAAACCTCGCCCTTCACGCTGCGGCGAACCAGACACCCTTAAGCTTATTTACAGCGCGATGACTCACGAAATGGTTTATCTCACCCACAAAGAGACAATCACTTTAATTATAGGAATAAACGTTATCCCCAAACAAATGCGAATGCAGGGCGATTTGTGTCTCTTGCTGGTACGTTCTGAGACTCGAATTCCCTTAAAAGGATCATTACCAAGCAAATGGAATCTTCATTAACTGAATATTTCATATGGAGAAATTTGAAGTGTTTGTGAGAGTGAAAGTTAGTTTTAATTGGAGATAATAGATAGGCGGAAAATTAACTTTCATTTTATATGCTTCGGAATAGAATATTAAACAAAACTGGGGTTGTTAAATTTTACGAACTCAAAGCAGATCCTATCAGTTTCCATATTGAATTCGCTCAGATAATAAATTTCGCTTCCCTAAAGGATTAATATATCAGCATCACAGGATCACAACTTCGTATCTGCATTTACAAGTATCAAGAGCTTTATAGCAAATACGTGCAACGATTTGAGTAAATTATTTTTGCTTTGGTAAAGCTAAACATCAATATCTTGCTGGGAATACCATTATAGACGAGATAAGCATTATGACGCGTGACTTGATATCAAGAGAGAACTTTATAGTATCTGAAACCACATCCCTGTTACCATCAAAAATTACCGCACGACAAAATTGAATAAATTTTTAAACATTCTACGAATATTTTAGTGGTTCTGCGTTGAAATGGGATTCGGATGTAATTCAGCTGAAACTTTGATTTATGGTTTACAGGCTGAACATCAAGCTTTATTATGAAACATTGTGGTGCATGTAAAAGCTTTTTTTTTTGAAAAATGGTTTAACAATCGCCTTTTTAAAATTATTTTGCGCTTCGGTATTCAAAATACAATTTGCCTTCAAATTCAGCGTAAGACAATTGTTCGAAATTTTATTCAGTTCGTTTTTAAAACTTTATGGTTCTGTTGGTTCAATACAGTTCTGCTTAAACGGTTTTTCAATTACAATTTTTCTATGAAATACTCAAAAAAACATAAAGTTAAAAGCATTTTATTTATACGACTGTATTTTAACATTGGAAATAGTAGTAGAATGTCTGTGACTTTTACAGCTTTTCCCCAATCTTTATCGCTTAGCGCATTGATTATCTTTCACTAAAACAATAACAGGTGTCGCTGACTGTAGTTTAAAGGATATTTATTTGAATTTCGTTATTCTTATGCAGAAGAATCAAAATGCAGTTAAATAAAATAATAACATAAAAAGCAACTTAAAAACAGAAAATATTTCTTATTCTTATTACATCAATAAATTTGAAATTTTTAAAATAAAAATTAAAATTACACTATTTGTAACTTCAACTACAGTGCAAGACAACATTGAATTACCTTGTCAAAAAATCTTGGTGAGTCTCTTCTTTATGGAATACTATTGACAGAACTAGTAATGACTACCTGAAATTAATTCTGATAGACATTGCACGGTTGCTCATTAAGTTTCACATTTTAAGTATCAAACCTAACATTGACAACAAACTATTAAGTTTGTCATTAGATTTTTTTTGCACAGTTTGCTTGAAGTTTTTGGTCTTTGTAAAAATTAACAAATATGCCGTTATGTTGTAAATCCAATAGGTACATTTTCTGAGATTTTACATTACGCAAACGTCTTGCACTTTGAGTTCTTCTTGTATCAATGGACTCCTTATCTGGGAGTGTCTCAAAATTACTCTTTTAAAAGATTTTTACGTCTCCATTTCGTTTTCAATAAGTTTCCTCTGTATTTGTCAACACTGGTCTTACTGAGGTTTTGTAAATACGAACATTGCTCTCACTGAGCATATGTTTGTTTCTCCGGATAAGATCTCACAAGCATCCAGATTTTTGAAGCTTTATTTGCTTGGGTACAGACCTCTTGCTGTAAATTTTTACAACTTGTTATTTCAACTCCCAAGTAGATGCACCGCATGCTTTGCTGAATTTTCTTTATTCTTTTACTTAATATAAATAACTATAGATTCCGTTCTCTCTACTGATATTTCCATAGTACACTTCACTGCTGTTGTTTTAAACCGGTGTAGTTGCCGTTGCAGTCGTCTTCATTTTACGTCAACAAAATTGTAACATCGACGGCTTAACAATATTTTTATCGGTTTTTGTCTCATTCTGTATCCTCCACTGCCTTCTTTTACATTGTGTAGTGTTTTGTCTATAATTAATTTTAACTACTACGGTAAATCCCTGCTGTGTTTTATCCGTGCTTTTTTCTTCTGATGAAACTGTTCTATGATTGATTAGCTTTCCCGAATTGCGTGTTCTTGAAGTACCTCTAAAATTCTGGCTAACGCTTCTTTGAAGTCCATTAAACAATAAAACAATAAGGGTTTTTTATCAATTTTTCGACCATTAATTGTAGAAAATTAAGTCTATTGTCCACTTACTTGGTCTGAACCTTTGTTGCAATTTTACTTGTTTTGATTTTGGTTATAATTTTTGTTATTGTTTAGTAACATTACTATTCTGTAGTTCTAAAAGTCGTTTGGTATTCTCTTTTGTAAATCGGTGTTGTAATACTGTTTTTCCAGTCTACATGGGTGTTCTAATTCAAGTCAATTCTTTGAAATACTTTCTTCAATTTTAGTCCCCCGTATTCCATTTGAAGTTCAACCAAGACACCAAACTGTCCCGTTTTTTAGTTTTGTCGGTGCCTCATATACTCCCTTTTCTGCTATGTTGTCTTCATCTAAGAAGTGTTCCTGATATCTACCCTCCTAAAAGTTTTTGATATTTTTCTTTCGATTCTTCTGTATTTAAATTGTTTATGTAAGATTCCTATTTTTGTAGTGTAATAGTATTTAACTGCTCTTTTCCCGTTTGTTAGTGTATCCAGATCACTTTCCGCCCTCTATATAGGTCATCTTCCACTTTATTAGAAAATCTCTCTCAGTACACCTTCTTTAGCCTTTTATTGCTTTGTCTATACTATGGCTACTTTATACAGAGCGATCATCAATGCTTGTCTAACAAACACTGCTTTCCACAGGTGATGTTATCTATATTTGCATCCGTTGATGTTTGCCAATAAGTAATTCTTTTGTAATAAAATCTATGCCGTCCCAAAAAACATTTTTGTTAAAGTAGTTGCCTACTGCTTGGAAATTTTTACAAACACATCAAATTTTAAAATTTGGACACCCAAAACTAATTAAACAGTGAATGATTGTTTCTACTGATAAAACTAATTCAAACTTTCTAAATCATTCAATAATTATAGAATTTACATAATTTAAATGATGCCAAATTAAAAGTTGCTTTATAAAATTTATTTAATTCAGTAAAACATTTTTTATAAATTATTTACAAGTTTTACATTGTATGTTTTACATGAATACCATTATCATGTATGCAAGTCTAAATTCTCCCTTTCTAATTGTCAAAACATTTTGCAACTGTTGCTTTGTGCTATTTTGTATCATGCTTGTGATGGCATTTTTCAAGTCTTCTTCTATATGCAGACGTGTACGATATATGGTATTTTTTAGGCACCCAAATAAAAAATTCTTAAAAGTAGTAAGTATCTTCATCAAATTCTTCCAAATACTTATGCACGAATTTGTGCTGCAGTATGAGTAGTGGCATTATCATGTTGATAATATCCCCGTTGTATTTCATCATCATGCAGTTGATTTATAACCATCTACAAAAGTTTTCTATTATGATTAGCTGCAGTATCTTGAAAAGACATGGGGCCTGTTATCTCTCTTAGGCAGGCAGATCATCGATAATGTCGCGCGTAGCGCGACTGCTTTAGAGGCTGTTAACCTCTCTCAAGCTTTCGAATGGTGTTATTGTGTCCAAAACGCTGCTCGTCGCTTGGATTGGAGCTGGTGCAGTTTGTTTCGGCGTTGGAGTTGATGTTGGTGGCAAGGCAGTGAAGTCGGCTTGGGACGCTGGATTATATTTTCGTTGGCTCACGGCGGATCTTGAAGTTGAAGTTGGAGTTGGTTGTTGACGATTGACGGAAGCCGTGATTGTGGATTGTTCGTTGATTTGGTGGAGCGATAGCGGCATCGGAGAAGATGTTGTTGTTGGAGAGGAGGTAGGGTGGATGATGATTGATTGGAACAGTGGTTGGTGGGAAAGGAGTTGATTGGATGTAGGTAATATTGGAGGGAAGGTGGGTATGGTTAACGGTTTTTTTCAGAAGCACAACCCCCCACGGTTCGCGCCGTGAGAGGATCTAGGAGGGGATAGGAATGGGAAAGGTAAAAAAGCACCAATGCGGTAACGGACGGAAGCAGAAATTCAGCAGCTGGAGGTGGTGATACCGCGGAGCCTCAGGCGCGGATATCAACCGAGGAGTTCTGGGTGATGGCGACCTACCTCCCACTGTAGGTCGTTTGGATGAGGCTGAGAAAGTGGATGAAACTCTGCCAACACCGAGTCCCGACCCTGACTCGGCAGCACTTGCAGATGGATTAGGTGAGTGCTGCTTACTATTCTGCTTCAGTGCATTACCGCACCGACTGGATCCGGGTCGACCGTTTCGCGTGTCGCTCGAAGCCGGACTGTTATCTCTCTTCTCGACATTACAACATAAATACCAATTTTCGAACAATATGGCGGAGTTTGTAAAAATTGACCAGGAGCATCTTCTGGCCATATTCTGTAATTCTGCAAGCTAACGTAGCCACTAAGATAAAACTATGCTTTATCACTGAAGAAAGACAAATCTAACACTTCATCATCCTTTAAATTGTTACTAAACCAGCGGCGGTATTGCACTCATTTCTCATAAACCATTGGAAGCAATTCTTGAATTACTAATGTCTTGTATGGATGCAAATGCAATACATTTTTTAGTGCTTTCTGGCATGTTTTATAGCTCTAACCTAAAATGCAATGATACAATGAATTTCTGTCTGATAAACATAATTTAAACGTACTAGTTTGTTGCGATTATACCTTAAAGATTTCTTAGAACTTCATACCATGCAAATTCGTGCATCCTCTATATCTTCAGTTCAAACAGTTGTGCGTCCATACAATCTTCCTTTATCAACAGTACACTGTTTTTCGGAAATGATCAAACAACTGTATGTTCATGTTTGCTAAAGTTATCGTAATCAAAGTCTCGATTAGGAAAATGATTCATAAATTCTTCGACATATAAATGAAAAGAATATATCAATTCACTATTTTAATTACGTTGTTAATTTTGAAAATATGGTTCCGAAATAAATTGATTTTCTTCTAAGAAATAAGGTATGTCTAAATTACAAAATTTACAATTACACCAATAACTACACTACTAATTACTAGTTATGCTATAGACTTGTTGCAAATACTTGAAGGAACAATACAGTTAGTCTTGAAAAAAAGTGATTTGAATAATAAATGATACTGCCTGATAAAAATTAAAAAAAAAACACACAAAATCAAGTTTAGAGGATGTAAACAAACATAAAACGTCATTTGTCAGCTTTCTTCGCTACTGGATTTTGTCGCCAACTTCATACTGAAATAACAGTTTGGTAACGACTATACAAAATAATATCGTCTAGACAAGCATTAATGATCACTCTATATAATTGTAAAAACGTTTATGAATATTTACAACAATCCCAATATGTTCGACTATATCCGAATTACTTTCTTTAAATATCAAAATCACATCTCAGCTACATTGGATTTCTATAAGTAATACTTATAAGATATAAATGTAAAAACCGTAGCAATATGTTGGTTACTGGTAGTAGTATCCGTAAGAATAGATATTTTAAACCACGAAAGCACTACCTACTCCATTGTTCGTTTTCGAATAATCCGCGTCCGTGTAAATAATTGTACTATGAGGTTATCCAAAGTTCAAAGAACGAGTGCTGACATCTTCACGATGAGGTCGGAAACTTTTCAAACCACTCTCGTAAGTGTCTAAGAACGAATTTTGTTGGAACACACTTTGTAAGCTTTGGGAAAGGAGACCATCATCCAATAACTCCGATATCCTGATTCTCGGCGGCATTGATGCTAGTGAACTAGGTGCGTATCCTAGTGATTGTTAGAGGATATTTTTCCATGGCTTAGATAGTAACGTTGTGCCCAGCATCTTCTTATGCCGTAGTTAACAAGAAGACGCTTTTGGCTATATTCAAACTGAGAAACTCTGATTTTGCAATATAGTTCCAATGACAGGTTGATTTGGTAGACACCAGTAGTGAATCTTAGCTCCATATCTTGAATGGGCTTTAACATGGATAGTAACAACTTATGTATATACTAAACTGTACACCATAGCTACGTAAGTATCACTTTAAGTACTTCTTCCAAATCAGTTTGGAATCCAGATTTAGCTCAAGGTAAAGAGTATAAGTGACCATTACTATACTACATCAAGTGGAAGTATTTTGACACAATCATAATAAACAGAAGTGCATGTAGAACATTTCCTAAAAGATGAGAAGTAAGATTGTCGGTACTTTTGACAAGTCGATAATTGATGTATTTTAAGTTCTAATACGCCTATTTCTGTGTTTTAACGAAGGCTTTGAATTAAAATGGAAAGGCCGTTGGTGTACAGTGTTCCTCCTACCGCATCATCAGTTGCTTTCAGTAGTTTATTTAGGGTAACAATAAACAAAGTCACGTTGACTGGGGAACCTTGTGGAATACCATCTTCTATTAATATCAGCAGAAGAGAGAGTGGTTTTAATCAGTCAAACTTGAATTACCAAAGCAACTTGCATTTTCTTAATTGTTTTTGATTTAGTAGGAAAGTGTAAATATAAACAATACAACTTTGTTTTAATTTGTTTGAGTTTTATTTTTCAGATTTTTAAAGCACAGTAGTTGTATAAACTAGTTTGATGGTGAAGATACTTTAAAGGAAAACATTTTTGTCGGATATATCCAAGCATAGGCCATTTTTCAGCATGAACCAAGATATTTAAGCTGTTCTTTTGATGTTTTAGGAATATCCAAGGCAGTGAATTAAGAATCTGTTATTGCCAAAGGTCTATAATGCAATATTCAACGAGTACAAGAAAGTTGCTTACTAGAAAAAGCTAATTGAATTGATTGACATTTTGAGATTTGTAAAATCAATTGTGGTTACTTTGTTTAAACAGTAAAAAGTAAAATTTACAAAAATGTGTAATAAATAAGCATGTTCTGTAGTCTGTAAAGCAAACTGATAATTCTGAGGTTTTATTTTGTTTATATTTTTCTTTTAATTTAAACTGGTTTTTACTTGGTAAATATTAGCACAATAGATGTATGTTACTAATGACTGTTCTGGTAACTTTTATCCATTAAATGTAAATATTAGCACACAATATACAACTTCCTTTGGTGTAGCGATTTAACCTAATTGGACTAATTTCAATTATTTAACTTATTTAAATTAATTAAACAGAATTTGTTCACAATTATATTTATATTTTCCAAAGGCTTGTCATTTTGTTTCTCTATTTACCTGCCTTGACCTCTTAGTTTTTGTGTTGTTTACGTACATATTTTAGACATGTAAATTGACCAGTTAAAAAAACTAAAACCGTTATATTAAAACTAATTACCTCCAAAGCTGGAAAGTTTTTGTGACGTTTTCATTTCACAAGTTTAATTAACATTTAAAAACACATCATAAACTACATCACTTGGGTATTTTCGTTTTCCCTTTTTTTTGTGGTCTGAGCTTTTTAAATTTCATTCAACTTGTTTATTATTAAGTCTTATACACGTACAGCATTCTCTTATATGAGTATATAGAACTTCATTACTTAAGAAATTAATTAAAATATATTGCTTCTCCTGAATTAGCTAATAAATACTTTTTTTGAGCTTAAACAACATTAATTTTGTTGAAAGAAGGTAGCCCAATTTCGGATTATATTGTTATGTATAAGACAACTTTAATAAGGGATAATGGTAGCACGTGTACGCTTCTCATATTTTTCTATGTAGGCTGCTTCTTTCTTTCGTAATAAATTATTGGATTTTGGATGGTTCTAAAAAAAGGAAAATGAAAATATATAAACAGTAATTCCTTCTCAACATCTTTCGATCTCATTTAAACAAATTTATATTTATATCTTTCACATTCCAATACAGGAGGTAGAAAAGATCGAAAAGCAATTTAGGTCGTTAGCTAAACAGAACAAATTCGTACGAGTATGCGAATATGAAACAACGTTTAGGAAATGTAACGTACATGCTGAAATTAATATGCATGTTTGCTGAATCCCTTACGCTTAATGCTCTAGTGCGTAAATTAACCAACAATGGCCATTATTAGAGCGTTAATAGCAAACGTTTAGTATACAATTAAGGCGAAATACAGGAACGAGTTGTAACACTGTTGGTTTTGAGCGGTTTCCGATATTGCGTTGTAATTATTTCAATTAACGATAAACAGCTTTTTGGAAATTCCTAATTAAAAACCAATACTGTTCATAGTTGCAGGAACATTGTTGACTCATTCCTACATACAAGCTTATAGTTGGTATAATGATTCCTTTTGACCCAAATTGAAGTATTAAGAAATATTTCGAGTTTCTTTTGATAAAGATAATTTAAATTTGTAAACAAGCGGTCACTGATCAATTAGTGAGAAGCACTAAAGTCGGTAAACAAACGTTTAAAAATATTTCTCAACTTGGTTTTGCTAGCGCCTCACTAATTACTAACCTAATTAATTTCTTGTAGGACACTTTTGCTAACAATCAATATTGGAAATATAAAAGAGGACAAACACGCTTTTTAAATCATACGTATGTGCACATGACAAAGTAATTTTTGAATTGTATACTTGATTTGATAAAAAAGTTACTTTACTTTTCTTTTTCTAGAATGCATTACTTTCCAGTAAAAACGAATTTTCTAAAATATTTTGAGGAGCAGATATTCGAATACAACCTGCGATATTGTAAAAAACGTTTTGTATGTGTCACTTTGCCTCTAAGAATTTTTACTTACCTTATTGATTAATTATCAACAACACATGCTAGGAACACCCTGTATATTATTCTTAAAAAAGTGATATGCGATTTTATAAAAAATGATTTTATCTAAAAGCTACGTGTTACAGTTAGCTGTGCATACGTCTTTTATTGAATCATAACACACAAAAGGTGTTTCATAAAACACCCTGTATATTGCTGCTTTTTTTTATTTATCATACAATATTGATTAACTTTTTATAGAAAGCGTTTTATAATTTTAATCCCAAAGAAAGAAAATTTTTACAAAAAATCCTCACATATAACGAAAGCAAAGTTTAGGATTCCCATTACTACCATTCTTTTTTTTTATTTTGTCTTTTATAGAACATAAATGTTACTAAAAATGCTTTATGGATTTCATAAAAAAATTTTTGGTGACACCTAAAGCTATTAGATTTGAATTTTTAAAAACGGAATCTAAAAATTGACAAGATTAGGAATTTCCTCTTTTCTCTTCAAGTTATTAGTAAATACGACGATTTTGATTTTTATTGCTAAGAATTGGAATTTACTGGGTTCTGATCTGATTTCCGTGTGTTTTATTAAATTTAAACTCGATGTGATCAAAACCGAAATCTAAAAATGTCAAATTTAGTTTTTTATTTTATAGGAAATGCCCTACTTTTTTTTGAAGACAATATCAACTAAATTTCGTTTTATATTTAACAAAGGATTCTTCTATTATTTTTAAAAAAGGAATAGGCAAATTCAAGATGAACAGAACTGATACGTCTTTGGATATTTCTAGCTTTTTCTATACCAGAAGGAAAATCGTCAGCTGCTAAAATCATATTCACCGTTAGTAATCCAATAAAACTGAGCAAAGCTCCCCAGGTAAGGTAGAGTAGTGTGCGGGCTCATGAGATTTTCGTTTTGCTGACATATAAGATGAAAGACAAGAGGGATTATCTACAGGAAGCTTAAAATATCATACGCTTTTAACCCGTAGAATTTTTCGAGCATTTGATGAGAAAAATTCTTGACCCTAAATAGTATTTCTTTATTAACTACAGAAATGTTTTAACCACGAACACATCAACAAAGTTACAAACGATGTTTTATAAGAAATTATAATATAACATGGAGGAGGCCTTAAATAAATCGCTGAAACTTCCACTTACATTTTTGAGATATTGTTCTCGAATTACCCATTAATTTTATTCCAGATATTCTAAGAGAAAAAATTATGTGTTTTTCGCATGCCTGTTTCTCATTCTAACAAGAAACAGTGGCATTGCAGTAATTTGTCAAGCAGTGAGTGATGTGGGGAACTCGTTCATCAAGCTGACAAGAATCCCAGAAGGCGTAGAACCGTCCATCTTGCCTGCACCGGTTTACACATGCCTGTCATTCCTTCTGCGTTCCCATCTTAACAGATTTGCACCCGAATAATGTTTCAATTAATCAAAGAAATGTGACATAAACTGAAGACTAAAGAGTAAATGGTAACTCAATAATCGTGTTTCTTCTGGTTTTTTCCTACAAAGATAGGCATTCAGTGATTTTAAACGCGAATTGTAAATCCTAATAACCAAGCTAGGGCTGTCGAGGGCGAGCTCATGCGTGAAATATGGAGTCCATTTTTCACCAGAACACCTCAGCTACGCGGGGTGCTAAATAAAACAAATACCACATGCGATTACTCGTAAAATAACAAATGTTCGCTGTAAGAACAGATCGATTGTGAACGCGTTATTCTGTGCATCGCGTATAAGAGATTCTGGAACATCTACTATAGTGCATTCCATTTATCACACCAATGTCTGTATTTCACCTTGTTTGTCTTGCTAAACAAAACCTAACGTATTCTATGCGTTAGATCTTAAGTACATTAGTGGTTCGGTAGTCATAGGCGTACCATGAAATTTTTCAAGAATTTATTTAAATTATGTTATTTGTTCTTTACGCAGTGCTTAGGGGGTATCAGATTTTTTTGCGTGTTCTTAATTTTGTAAATGTTTTTTATCTTGCTTAAGGAGGTGAAGCCTCGCTTCGTTTGTTAATAATTTTTGCGCTAATGAAATTGCAAATTATTTAATCTTGAAAAACTTTTTTTGCCCAAGGCTTGCTACAGCGCTACTTAATTATTTAATAATTAAACACATCTAGTATACAAGATTCCTTGTTAAAATTAGTTTTAAGCTCATAAAAGTCTGATGTAAAAATGATATGAACTAGATTTTATATGAGAAACTAAAGAATTGCAAGCTTGCTCTTTTAATGCTTTTACAATAAAACTGTACAGAGCAGAATCGTACAGATTTTAAGAAATGGGTTCAAATCTGCTATTACTTTTCTTTAACTTATACAAAAAATTATTAGAAACTTAAGCTTCAAAAATTACACTATCTAACTATTGCAATTTATAGCAAACAATGGCATAATCATGGCAAAAGAGGTAATACTATAGTTAATGGTAAACATAAATTAGATCTTCCTTTGTATCTATTATACAATAAATAAATAATTTCTTAATTTACGTTGCTGTTTTTTTTCTCCATTGTGTAACTCAATCTGCGAATTTCCGTGAAATTTTTATCAAATTTATCCTTTTAAATGCTGTAGATTTTGTCTTTTATTCAGATTGTGAAAGCAATCTTGCTATACCAATAAGACAGATGCATGTGAAGTAGGAATCTTGGACAGAAAATAAAACTGTAACTGGTACTTACTGAGGCTTTTTATGTGGATACAAATAATTATATATTTCTTTATTCAGATCAGAATATATATTCGCAGTTGTCTTCATATTCTTCGTATCCATATCATGCTAAGTTTCTGTTAAAGCTAATAATAATTAATTATAATATTAAATAATAATTTTGTTGTAATCTTAATGTTTGCCTACAAAAAGTTTTAAACTTTTTGACATTTTATAATATCGTACACATAAATTCTAGATATCATATCAAAAATTTCCTATGTCGCTGATTGATATGTCTATACTTATATACTGTTCTTCAGTAAGAATTTCAACATGAACAAGTACAGCTCAACGAGGTAGGAATGATACAGACAACAAAAACTACATTTAATTCCCAAATAAACACTCTTACATATTCATATTTAAGATGTTCCAAATGTGAAGACCATAGAATAGTATTCAGGTTTATGAACATAACACCAATGAACCTTAATCATAATTTTCAAAGTATTTCATAATCAAAATTAAACAAAACAGAAAAGAATACATTGCAAGAAGTACAGAAGAAGACAGCGAAATCAAAAAAAAACCTAGGATAGAAGAAGGGTACCTTTACTATCGATAAACAACATTAAGCAAGTACTGAACACGTGAATCAAAAAGATGTAAAATCATATTCGACATTCCTTGCAGAAACAAAGAACGCATGAAAACCAAACGAAATAGCAAAAAAATAAATCAAGACTCAGAAAACACGACAGTCAAAAAGATGTTTTGTGTGAGACAGTTTAACTATTATATGAAGTTGACTCTAAACTGAGAGTCTATAATGCATACAGCTACTACGAGCTAATGAACACGCAAGAGTGGTATTTTCACGTTTCTTAGAAGAGGGTTGTATTCCAAATTACTTTTATTTAAAATAAACTTAAAAGTTTTACTGATACAAGTAATATATTTACCATCAAAAATAGATATCTACAATCTCCCTAGAGCCCTTCCAATTTTAAAGTTGGGCAATAATTGATTAAATCTTTCAAATCGATTAATGAACTAAGAATTACGATTAAAAATTTAATCTGTAAGAATAATCGCAATTAACAATAATCGACTAACACGATCAGTCGCATAAGACATTGAATTAGTTGTTAATTGTACGAAAACAACTAAAGATTTAAATAATCGTTAATCCTGGTCTTAGCTGAACTAAACGATCGACGATTAAATCATTTTTTATTTGAAGGTAACCGGGAGTACAAGAATTAATGTTAATGCAGCACTTTCCTTCTAATATAAACTACATACAGGGTGTTT
>VTPC01005625.1:29074-98426 GCA_011009095.1 Ignelater luminosus | reverse complement strand
GTTCATCTGATTGTGAAAGCAACTCTTTAAATATATTGATTTACTTAATTTTTTTACTATTGATAAGTGATATCATTAGGCATAGTTTTTGAAATATTTAAGACTAAAGTTTTATTCAGTGAATATACGAACTTATCACTTATGAATTGCTTCTGTGCCGCTAAAGCATTATGTTGAATTCCAACAAAACTCTACTCCTTTACTCCTGCCCAAAAGCCGCCGACTTAGTGCTAACTGAACAGGTAATTATAATTCCTTTGTGACTTTACGTCACAATTCTATGCCGCTCCATCTTTTTTTCAGCAAAAATGAAAACAAATTTATTATCTACTACTCTATGACGCTTATAACAGGTACATTTATGTTTTTGAAGAATAGGTTTAACAATATTTTTCTGTCTATAGAACAATTGTTACATACTTAACATTTGAAACACGCTGAAAAAACTCATCTCACACAACTAAGGTAGTTGTATTTATTTTGACAAAATAAATCGTCTCCTTGAACGAATTGTGTGTAGAGCTAGATATTTAAAATTTTTAAGTATATTCCAACACACAGAAAAAAACAAAAAACCCAGCAATAGAAAAATAAAATTCTTTCCAGCAATCTCGTGAGACTACGAAGATTTTACCGGGAGATAAGATATAAACTTTTTTGTTGAACAGTATTTTTAGAAATAAAGAAATTCTTCAATTTGTTGACGCTAATTCGTACTTTCATTCGTAACATAATTTTTTCAATTCACTGTCTCTGGGGTAAATTAAATAAGGTTAGCACGTGTCCAAGGACACAGCGTGTTCGATTTTCTGGAACTTTGTGCTGCATGTGAGAATGTAACTTTAAAGCCCCCTTGTCAAAATAAAACAAACTTACTGTACTACCGCTAAGCTTATGAACCTCAAAGTTTTGCCTACATATTATCATAGTTGGTGCATTATCTTGAACGTTATGATAATCGCTTAAGAACACATCTTCGATTCAATGTAGCTGTTCCCTTGGCAGTATTTGATCGAACCAAAATTGTTTTAAAGTAACCTCCTTGTCTTTGATTATTAAAAACTTTCATCAGAACCCAACCCTACTTATAAAGTAATAATCCACATATGCTACCCTTGTTTCCTTACAAACCGGATCAAGATATAAGAAGGATCTTCTGAAACTTTCCGACCATAATAGCTTTCCTCCCGAATGCTCATGTTTTGCAATTTTAATAGGGATATAATGCCAGACAAAAGATAATATACACGTTAAACTTCTACACCTTTTATATTTTTGTTAGCAAATTTTCACAGAAACATACACATTCTGATTTCAACAGTTTATTTTATCAAGAGCTTTTGTTGTTTCTTCTAATAATAATGCTATTCGTATAAAAGCAAATTTAACAAGCGAAACTTTTCTTTTTGACTGCAACGTAAACAAACAAGAACGCGACTGTTTAAACTAATATGTTGTATAACAATATTGTTTATGAATTTAAAAAATAACAAAAAAAAAGACTGATGGTACTTATGACGTTTTACACAACATAAAAGATCAAAAAGGTTTCATCATCAAATAATAAAAATGTTTCATTCAACCATTCGCTTTTTCCCCATTTAAACTAAAAATTTATTGTTGACCTCTTCCTTTTTTACTTAAAAATACATTAAACGGCACTAAAATAGACTTGGCACAAATTTAATGCGGACGTTTAGCTAATTTTGTTAAGAAAAAATATATAATTAGATTGTATACGTCCTTGGCAAAATTGCAAGTTGTCTCGAAGTCACTGTACTGTTTTTATTTTTAAACTTCTTTTAAAATCTGCCGTACGTTTGTCAGTAAGATACTAATTTCTAACAAAATTAGATTGTTTGATATAATAAAACAAACTCTTAAATTGAGTAAAGAAGGGAATTTTACATAAAAAAGTTTAATTTAAATTCCCATCTAAAAAGTGAGAGAATTTTAATTTTTATTGGCATTAAAATATCAAAGCAGTAATAATTAAGGTTTATTATTGCAGCAAAAAAAGCTTTACCCCTTTTTATGTTTTAAAATTAAATGAAAGGGGATTTATTTTATAATCCCCGATTAATTAAATCAATCTTATATGTCACTGTTGGATAAAATAAGATCGGGTTTTTCTCTTAAAGCATTTTTCTTGTTTTATAATAAATTATGGTAATATTTCACGGTTGAAGCAATTTTATTAAAATAAAAAGGACAAATTAAAAACTTGGGGAAGTATATAAATTTACAGTGGTAGTATATTGTGAAGAATTTTAAAACTTTCATATGTTTAAAGTTACACAACTTCCATTATACAAACTGCCTTTTTAAAGCAAATGCAGTAAATTTACATTCTTGGCATTTTTATTTTCCTACTTTTTGCAAATCCTATTATTATTAAAAAAGGGCACAAAAGCAAAAATCTCTGTAAACGTTATAATTATAAATGATATTAGACTATTAATACTATTTTGTTGTTTGAATAATTTATTTGAAAATTCTGAAAAGTTTTCATTCAGAATTAACCTTATCATTCTCATCATGATTGTCAACTAACGCTAATTTAGTCACCGAAGATAGTCGGGCTGTTAAGAAATCCAAAACCAACATTGGGTTGTTTGGCGTAGACGTTCTCATCTCTGACTGTAGATGCTTTCCTCTCCTTAGTATCATCGTCCTTTTGAGTCGCTGTGGTGGAAGCAGCTCGCAGGACCAAAAGTCCTAAAATTCCAGTTAAGATACCCAACTGGATTCAACGTCCACAGCACATGACACTGGTCAGCCCGTTGACTAACTAACTCAATGTTAGCGTCCTCATCGTTGGTGATGAAAATCGATAGCAGAACAAGACTCGTTGGAATAATGGTGGCTTCAAACGGGATAGAACCCTGTAGAGTGTTGATGACTAGAGTTATGAAGAAGATTCAGCAACGTAACGCGACGAAGCTTGTGTTACTATAACCTGGACAGTGGTAATAGAGAATGGTATTTTGCTTTTAGAATCACATCACCACGGGCCTATTGGACTATTGGACTATCAAATGAAGAGCGTTGACAAATGCAATAGGTGGTTTCCTGAATAGCAATCAAGGTGAAGGGCCAGTAAAATTCTCATACTTTGCACTGGTCAGTTTGCACTATCCCCATGGTAGTGTTCTTACTGTTGTGGTAAAAGCAGCTTACAAAATAAAGCCCCTTGGGATAATGCTAAGCAGTAAGCTAGAAAAAGCAGGTATCAATTCTCAGAAAACTCTATACCTTATAGGGGGAGGTTATCTATAAGAACAAAGCACCAATATCCAAGGTACAGCCGCCTAATCATTGGAAAAGCAGTGGTTTATCCAAACTTTCAGTTACTTACTAAAGGATGAGATTTAAAACTAATAACCCAAAGAATAAAACAGTGCAGCATTCTAAAGTACGTATCATTTGTACAGATTCATTAATATAAACTCTTGAACAAAGCTGACTTTTAATATTTAGTACGATTAGCAATAGTAATTAAAAAAAATAGGCAACGATAAGAGCAATGTAATCTCCACCAAAATTATTTCATGCCCTATTAATAAATCTCACTGCTTGAAGAAAATATTATGGGGTACCACCAAGATGTTGCAAAGCTCACAAAAGAAAAGGGATCAAGCGATGACCTTCATTAACTTCTTCAAGAAATCAAAAGAAAACTAGTAGAGCTGCGCCCTCCATTAGACTACCTGTGCTGTGGTGGCTCAAAGTCGGCCTTCGCTTTCCGTGAACTGTCTTAAGAGAGTTAAATAGAAACAAACCTGAGCGTTATTAACATACAGATATAAACATTTTGGACTGACAAAGTTTTAGAGATTCAAAATGAAAATAAACTTCACAATAACTGTAAGGATAGCAATCTTCCGATCAGATAAATTAGACTTAATATTGACTTTAGGTTTTCATGTTTGTACAAAACTTGGTCCTTCAGTAAGAAATGAAATAAGAATTAAGTTTTGCTCAAATTTTTACAATCATCCTCTTGTATCATTTTTCGGGATTCAGTCCCAAAGCTTCGAGAAGGTTAGTAAAGCGGTAGAACTAATCTGAAGAAACATTTGGATAGATCCTAATCAAAATCAAACTAACTGATATAGAGATATATTGGGAAGACGATTAAGAGAATCTTTAAGACGTATTAAACAAATCAAAGATGCATTGTTGAACATCTAACGATGCAATAATGATTGCAACTACTACTATTGTTACTACATACAGTAAAGGGCTCTCTTTCTTTTAACCTTCTTGGAGTAGAAACATGTGTTATTGCCTGCTCCTCCTTGACGATGCAAATTAAGATCAAGGCTTGTGCCGTGTCTATCAATAAACCACGGGTGATCGTCTATGGTCAGGCATTGTCTAATATCCTTTCTAATAAAGCTAAATTTGGATACGTATCAGTTGCTCTATTCCACAGGCCAGCCGCGACCATCCAACGTCGGACTCCACCTTTCATTAATCTTCTCAAGAAAAATAAATGTAAACAGAAATCAAGCGCTTGGGTCGTGCTGCAGTTGTACTTTGTCTCTTATTGACTTTCTTATTAGAGCTAAATATGAAAACGTATCAGGCTTTGCGGTGACCTGACATTAAGCTTTGCCCTCTATTAACTTTTTTAGGGGGGTTAAATACAAACAAATCAAAATGACCTGAGTTAGATTGATCATGATATTTAGAAATCAACAATAGCCTGTAGAAACAACCTTCTAGATAAGAGATTACACTGCATATTGATTATAGGTTTGACATGTTCGTACAACCTCTGGTTCTTGAGATAAACATCAGGCTTTGCTAAATCTTTCTTTATCATATTCTTGCATTATTCATTGAGAATTGATCTCAAAGTCGAATAGTCTGCAGAAACATTTAGATTACCCTTAATAGATGTCAAACTGACTGAAAAGAAAACACTGGGACAACCTTTTTCAGTAACGGTAGTTTCAGTTCAGTTTTAGACAGGATATGTTTGTGTCTATAGGGTGCTTAGAATCATCCTCTTGATGTAAAGTTGTGTTGCTGCCAACATCAAAAGCGTCTGTATGCGTACAAAGAGAAGTCCGGAGGATCTAAGATAGGTGCAGAAGTGAACTGTTTCTGACAAACGAAGTGTATTGTTACATGCTCATTAAACCGCACGAGTAGATAAATACTCAAACTCGGTATGTCATGGCAGAAAGGTGAAGAAAGAACAGTTTTTGATATTCATGTTGTTTGCAGAAAACTATAAACAGTTGAGGATATGGAGGCAAGAGTTTGTAGTATGGTTTCCTTGTGCAAGTGTAAGGTTAAGTTGATTGTCGATTGGCCAGTAAGAAAGCTGAACTGGTGATCTAGAATTTTGTTTAACCGGACAAAATTTTGGATTAGTTTTTCAATGAGAATCTTTTTGAGGTCTTTGCCAATGACACCAGATATGGCGATAGCTCTATGGAAGTTGAAGAGCCTTGTTGGGCTAAATGATGATGACAGTGACTCATCAAGAGACTGTAATTGAAGTGAAGGAAGAAAATATTTTCTGGTGATGAAATTCTTGCCGAGGGCAGTATTTTCGCCAGTCATTCTAACAGATAATTTTTGTGTTCAATAATTAAAATAGACATAACTCCGCGTTTATGCATTTTTAATTTTGTTAATTATTCAATTTAAATAAAAGAAAAGTTAACAGCAATAGAATTTCAACCTTAAAATCGAACATATAACTAAATAATTATCCTTGGTTATGTCAAGCATTTCGTTGTTAATTCCTACCAGATAATTACAAATCTCGAAATATCCAAAATAACTTTGTAATTCGAACGAGTTACTCTTAACCAAAATAATTAAGAATGGTAGTATGTAATTCCATGGTTAATTGCGAAGAAGACGAATTTTGTTACGCAATCTGAACGAAGGGAGAAATCGAGAAAGCCGAGGGTCGGATTAAAATCATCCAACAACTAATCCGATGACGATTTAAAGGGCGAGAAATTATTTTTCTTCTCATATTTAAAATTTAAGATAAGAAATGAGTTAACAAAAATTCAATTATAGTCTACATTACGAACTTTATGAATTTTATTAGATTGTTATAAATAAAATTCATTAATCTTTTATTTCTCACTTGTAAGGTAGTAAGAAAAATAATTTAGCGGACGCTAAGCCTTTACTTGTTGATTTATCTATTAAAGAGATAGCTATTTTCATTATATCATTATTGTTATCATGCTGTGATGTGGCAAATAAAACAGAACTAATGATGTTGTTATTACTCTAAAGTCTTAGTAATCAATTTTATTGAGAATTTTTGTAAGAAGTCTCTCATTTTTTCTTGATGTAATTTGTAGATACTTCACGTATATTTTGTAAAGAACGCCACTGAGTAATAAATTACATTTTATTACAATTATTACCAGTTTTCAGAAAAAATTAATCAGGCCTACAAGTTAATCCAATTTCCATGACGTGTAATCATTTATTCACTTGGTAACTTTTAACATTTCGTTATGTGTCTAAAGGGGTGATTTTGTAACTAAAAATAGAGACTGTCCGAATATTTAAAAATAGAGTACAAAGAATCGATAGTATTTATTAAGTACACAAAAGTTTATATGTATACTAGCACGTGTCCTACAAATGTAAAGAAAAAAGAAAAAAAAGGCATGAAATTGTACCTTTCTCTTTCTATAAATTTCCTTAAGTGCTCTTCGCTTTTGTATGCTGGTGCATGAGACTTCAAGTAATCTTCTATCATGCATTAGTCAAAAAAGGAATCTTTTCTATTTTTACGAAAATTATAAATGCTCAAAATCTGTAGAAATTCATTATTTACAAACACCACGTTCTCGACAATTAGTATTCTAGACCCCTCTACAAATCTGACACTTTGAAAACAGTCAAAATATCGCTAAAAATCGTATTCAAATGTCTCAAATCACATAAAAATTGTGTAGAAATGTGCAAGATGCAAAGTTCTTTGACAAAATAGAAAGTCTCGTGGAAATAGCATTTTCTTGGCCCTCAAAATCTTGGCTTCCTTCAAATTGGGAACTTTGAAAGTCATTAAAATATCGCTAAACATTGCATAAATATGTCTGGAATCTTGTAAAAATCGTATAACAATGTTCAATGTCTGTTCTTTGCAAACACCGCAGTTCTGACCCTCAAGATCCTAGCTGCCTCAAAAATGGCCACTTCAGAAATCATTAAACTAACTTTAAATATCACAAAAATGCCTAAAATCTTGTAAAGATCGCATAAAAATGTGCTAGAGTTTATAGAAACTCATTATCTAAAACATTACATTCTTGGCCCTCAAAATGTTAGCCTTCGAGCCTTTAGTTTCTTCAAGATAAAACGTTAAGATATTGCTAAAAATCACATACAAATGTCTAGAGTCATACACAGATTGGATTAAAATGTGCAAGATCTTGCAGGAGTTTATTATTTGCAAACATCACATTCTCGGCCCTCAAGATCTAGTCTTCTCAAAATAGGGCACTTTGCAAACTGTTAAAATATTGCTAAAGATCGCTTACAAATACTTAAAATCCTACACAGAAGGGATTAAAATGTACAAGATCTTGCAGGAGTTCATTATTTGCAAACTCGACAATATCGATCCTCAAGATCTAGCCTTCTCAAAACAGGGCACTTTGTAAATTGTTAAGACATCGCATATATATAAATCTGGAATCCTATAAGAATCGCATGAAAATGCCCAAAGTTTTACAGGAATTTAATAACGACAAACACCGCATTCTTAGCACTCAAAAGTTTAGAGTCCTCAAAATAGGGCACTTTGAAAATCGTCGAGATAGCTCTAAAAATAGCACACTTGTTATCAGTCCAATAGCAATCAAATAAGAATGTCCAATATCTTCTAGAAATTTATTATTTACAAACATTATATTTGTACTCCTCAAAATTGAGTTCTCCAAAAATCGTTCAAACTGTTAAAATTTCTGAAACATCAAAAATCTAGAAACTGGTTATTTCTACACATTTTGATCTAGAAGTCATTCAAAATTCAAATATTGCTAAACATTGCATATAAATGTCAAAAATCTTACAAAGGCCAGTCTTGCAAAATGACGGAAATCGGGCACGTCAAAAATCAATGGAATTTATATTAAAAATGTCCAAATTTCAGAAAAACTCATGATTTGTAGAAACCTCTTCCTTAATGTCTTTTTTTGCTCCTTTCTTGGTCCATAAAATTATAGACTCTTCAGAATTACGTTAACAAATTGTAAATAACTATCCATAAAATAGATTCTAATCTGAGAACTTGCCCGGTTCGTTTTGGTTCTAAAATACAAAATTTCTTTTACCACCTTTGTCATTTCCAAACTTTCAAACGTCTATTTCACCGTTACTTTCATCTTCTACATTATAATTCTTTATCTGATTACAGATTACTAGATTGTTACAGTTCCAAGCCATTTGAGCAGTTTTGGATAAAGAAATAAGTAAATTGCAAGACCACTTCCACTCCTAGATGAAAAGAACAACCAAGTAGGGAAATACTTCCCGTTTAGTATTCTTTAGTGCTGTTACTTAAAGAGCGTCATTAGACTGGACGAAATTTATAAGAATTAAATGAAAATCTTTTCGGATTGAACTAACCGAAAGGTAATTTCTTCTGCCTATGTCTTGGACACACCAGTGTGTGGACTACATTGTTTTTGTTTTTCTCCTTATTTTTACTTTGATCATCATCTTTAGGTTTTGTTACTAGCTGCAGCTTATAGAATAAGACTTATTTTTTGGGGGCACCGTCCCAAATGGTCTGTCGAGTATAGTAATGCGTAAGCAGATTATGAAGCCGATTCGTATCTATCTTTTAAAGAAAATATGTAAACTGACTAGAATTTTGACTATAAAAATGATAACCCGAAAGAGAAAAAAATAAAGAATACCTCTCAACTGAGCTCTGATGTGATTTCGTAGTCAAGGTCCAAACCTGCTACAAGTATTCATCATGTCAAGTACACCCCACACTTATAAATCTTTCGCAACTTGATCTAAATGGGAGAAGATGTAAGACAAGGCAGAGACATCTGTTTAAAAACTATAGTAAGTCATTAAAAAGAAAAACAATTAGCTCGTTTTGAAATATCATAATAATTTAGAAGCAAAAGGTGTTCTTGCACTTTTTTCATAGGATGCACCGTTTTCGAGTGACAGTTGAATTTTCCAAAGTCCTGCAATATCAATATTTATGTAATTTATGATTTCTTGTTTTTTCTAATATCTAAGACTCTCTGTTTTAAAATAAATTTTTTTACAATTGTTCTTGTACTTTTTTTTTCATAAAATGCGCTGATTTCGAGTAAAATCGTTTTTTTTTGAAATAATATAAGAAATAAATTTTAAATGGATGTTTCGTATGACATGATTCTTTCATTTAACTAAAGCCACTTACTATTTCTAAAAACCCTGTTGAAATGATAATTTCAAATTTATTCCTTAAAGTAGATTCACAATAAATATTATTCTATGTCTTAATGAATATCGACAAAAAGTAACGTGTATAAGCCTGTACGTATTTATATTCTATGCAGAAAAGAATTTGTAAGTAAGAATTTAAAAGAAACTTTTTGCACACATTCTCGTCTTCTACTTATCAATCTTCTACATCAGTCTCAAGATCTTAAACATTGTTCCCTTTTTTTGTAAGCATTCGGGGATTTTTCTTTTGTAAGATAAAGTTCAGCCGAGAAAAAAAGAACATTATTCATACTTTTGTTAAATTCTTTTTTTGATTCTTTGTGCTCTCCTTTTGAATCTGTTTATGTAATCTACAGAAAAATCGAATCAAAGAAAGTTACAAAGTTTCCAACCTAACTAAACTAAACTTTTAGACCCGTTGAAAACTCCACCGTGTCGTAAGGAACTGTAGGCGATAACATTAAGAAATAAGATTAAAGGAATGTTGGAGAACTCGTTGAGATAATCTGATGAATATCCAAGACGCCTTCCTTTCAATCGCAACCTCAAACTCGATTTATGTATTTACCAGTAGCGTCGCTAATCGTGTTGTTTACTGAGCTTTTATGTGTTAGAAGCATCAGAAAATGTTAGCTGAGAAACTGTGGCGTATGAAATTTCTAATTCCTACTGAAGTGTTCTTGATTGTTTACTTTTAAACCTAAGCTAACATAACTTAAATTAACTTACTATACAGTGAATACGAGTATGGACCAAAACTTAAAACCTATTGGCCTCTTTGTGCTTTCAAATTAAAATTAATTATAAAATTAAGCTAACTTTCGCTTGTTCTGCTTTATATTGCTTTTTAAAGAAATTTCAAAAATTTGCCTCACCCCTGTAAGCTTATAATTAGTTAATTAAAAATATTTCTTGTTTATAAAATTAAAAAAAGTTTTCATGAAGTTTCATTAACTTTTATGCTCAACTCTCTCATGGCTGATTTTAAACGAAAATGTTTATGTAAACAATCTTGGACTTAAACTTTAACGGTGCAATTTTAATTTGATCTAACAATAAAAATTGACAAATGCTTTAAGTACATTTATATCACAGTGAATTATATTGAAAATGTGTCATTTATGAGAACTTGTTTAATTCCACATAATAGATAAATAAGTTAATATTGTTAGCCAAAAACAAAGTTTATTTTTTAAATAAACTCTGATACAAAACCTAGCTCTAAAATACAAATGATAAATAGACTGAAGACGATAACCGCAACGTAAAAATTATTATTACAAGGAATATTGTATAATGCACAGAACTAGTCAATTGTCAACTGTAGCTGTGGGTAAGAAATGCGAACATTAACAAAACAGAAGTGGTATCAGCTTTTGCATTTGCTCAAAATTTGCTAACTGGGTATAATATATTAAAACAAGAGACAATTAATGGCAAACAAATCGTTTGAAAGTCTTGCCCTGCCAAGGCAAACAGCGTCATTGCTCTATCACAGCCCTCAATTGAAGTCCTAAGATCAACCGTTCCTGAAATATTGTATATCTATTTAAAAAGCAAACATCTATCCTAATCCCTTTGTCCAGATGTCCATCCAGCTAAATCTTCAAGAAGAATCGTCAGAAGAGAGATGGGAGTTAGGTTTGGTGCAGAACTGTAACACCGAAGATGTACTCCTGTACTTTGGTCCCGAGGAAATATAGTACGTTCCTGTCGAAGTCCAAGCTCAGTATCTTAAGAACATCACGACGTCTCGCATACAGGCCTATAAGCGATGGAAGAAACCGTCAGCAGCATTTGCCAATAGTTCCATTGAATTACTTTTGAACGAGAAACCAAAAGCCAAAGAATGTTTGCTGTAGGCCAAATACAAGCGACACCTCAACCAGCCCAAAACACCGCAGCATCTCAGGCAACCCCAACGCCTTTCTAAAGTCATTGTCTGCGTCGCATCATCGAGGTTGAGGATCGCAGCATCAAGCACCACAGCAGTATCCCCGCCGAAAACAAACCACCTGCGACGCGTAAATGAAGTAAAGTTTTAGAAGTTTGCCAGTGAAGTACAGTTGCAGATAATCTTTAGCAAAACATTTTTGGAATTCAACATTTTTACACTTTAGTACTATTAAAATTTATTATAATATTGCAAATGTTGGTGTTTTTTTTCCAACTATGTACTTATTTTGTAATATTTATCTGTTTTTCTAAAATAAGTAAATAACAAGATAAAGAAAGAAAGAAAGAGAAGAGACGTCGACGCCAAGAAAGGAGGCGAATCCACGTCTCAGGTTTCAGGATCAAGACAAAGGTTACCAATGGGAAAATTTCATTGGCTTATCCCCGCCCCCGCCCATAGCGCGTTTTGATTCCAGATCAACAAAAGGAGCCCTAGGATCAACAAACTCGTCAGTGACCCAAGCACACTCAGAAAGAAAAAATAGTCTCCGGAAGCAATTGCATGCAGCTTCAGCAGCACCACTACAGAAAATCATCTAATCGACGCAAATTATTTCTCAGCCCAAACCTCTGTTCCTTCAACAATATTGGTTTTACTTCAACATAATAAATAAAAAATTCTACAAATAAAAATAAAGGACCAAAAGAAAAAATATAAACAAATAGAAAAAGAATAACAATGAAGTAAATAGAAAAAAGACTGTATATAGTTTTTTTGTTTTTTACAAAAAGAACATTTAGACAATTGAAACAAAATGCTAGCCAACCTAAAACAATTAGGAATCATGGCACGACGTCTACTACGTCGGTAACAACCATTATTGGGATATGAAAAGAAACAAGACTATCACTTTACATGAAATCTTATTAGAAGAAAGTTGTTTTTGTCTCGAATTTTTAGTTGAGGGTTGAATCAATGAATTCAGGAAAAACTTTTACAAGATTCTGCTAAAACCACTGTAACATGCAATAAAAAGAAAAATAGTTGATTCTATCACCTCTTTTAAAGAGATAGGACTTATTTAGTCTGTTTTTATATTATAGAATCTAAGGTAGGCCTTGATTTTACCTCATTTTTGTAGCGTATAACAAACACAGCAAATTTAGTTTTACAACCTAAAAGGAAAAACTCCCTACATCTATTGATAACTCGTGTACTTTAAGAATTAAAAAATAACTTTTAAGAATGTTTTAACATTTTATTTATTTATTCAAAAATAAGTTATTATTTATCTTGCATTTTACATAAACATTTGGAAATGCTCCCCATTGTGATTCAGGTATTAAGTTGCTAAATGCAGGACAATGACATTTGCAATTGACAAATGATAAAAAACAAATACGTATTAGTTGTTGAAATAAATCAACAAAGCGGCACATCAAAATTAAATTCCATAGCCAACTGGACCCAGAAACATTTATGAACACTTTGTACATAACGTCTACAGAATGATGTAAATGACTTTTGGGTTTATTTGATTATTATTTTAATAATACATTAATACCGAACAATAAGAGCGACGCTATAGCTTGCCTCGTTTTTATAACTCAGATAATACATGATTGGTTTGTTTCAAATTTAGAGTCATATACCCTATGAAAGAAAAGGTAGATTTTATTTGCATCAAAATGAATTGGAATGGATTACTATACTATAGTGGTACTTCGCTTATTGTGGTAAAGCCATTATTTCAAAAAAGTAGCGTTTATTCACTAGTTTCGTAAATAGCTGTTAAGATACTCTGTATCTCTATATTATGTATTATACATAAGTTAATCAATTAATTAGGTGTCTCTTCTATTTTTGCTAGTACTGCCACTGAATCTTCCAAGTGCCTTCAGCCATTTAATACATTGAAGAAGAGATGATTATATCCTTTTATTTAGTCAAAGATTTATTTCTTACCAATTAAGTTTCAAACATACTTCAAGATATTCAAGTAGCTTATTTGTACTTGTTTTCAAGTAGCTTACTCGTACTTGTTTTCAAGTTTACAATCTTTGATGCAAACAAAAGAAATTTCTGAATTCTCAACAGGTATAAATTCAGATTACTTGCCTTATTATTATAAATTTCCCGGAACGGAACTGATGTTATAATATCTCTAAAATATAAACTGGACGTATTTCATAAATACAAAAATGCTTCCGGAAATGAAACAAACAAATAAAAAGCAAATATTGCTTTTGAATTCAAAAACAAAAAACAATCAACAAAATGTAAATTTGAAATTTGTAAAATCTCTGCTTTATCCCGTCTGCTGCTATTCATTCAAGGGACTTCTGCTTAAATAGATTATCGTGAATCCCCTAGCTAATGAACGCATCAGTCACTTGCCAGCATTAGCAGGAGATAATTTAAAGTTCTAAACTTCTCGCGAGAGTTAACTGTCAACTAAATAACAAACAAAACAGATAGGTATTTGCGATAAAAAGCACTAGATTTATCTTAGTTTTGACGTCACTATAATGCAAATTAATACAGATATTTTCAAGCTAATGCGAAAATTGAAAACTAAACCATTCCATAAGAAAAGATTAATTAAATATAAAATTTGTGTCACGCATAAGAATGTGAAATGTCAATTCAAAAAAATCTAACCGAATATGCGTGGAAAATTTGAAAAACGTTCTAGAATTTGTTAATAATGATAATAATTTAGGTAAAATTATGCCAAGGGATGGGATTTAATTAAAAACCAATCTTCAACGATAACCTGTTCAGAGATATCAACCGCAGGGTGTGTATAATAAACCGCAACGTCTCTCTAAGAAATTCGTCAGAGAAATTATTGAATATTACACTTTAAACGAAATTTAATGTAGATTACATATTAAATTAACACGCAAATTAGAAATTCCGAATTATTTTGATTTTGAGGTAAAATCCTTCTACATTACGTTTTGTATTACGTGTTGTTTTACAGAAATGATAATGACAATTCAGGTTAACTCAGTGATTACACCTCAAGCGATATTGTTCTTTTCTTGAACAATTAATAATTAAAGAAAGACATTCTTCTATCTTGAATGGCAGGATGTGGTAGGCAAATTTTATAAATGTTCAAGTAATTAAATTGTTATAAAGACAGCTTCCTTTAATTTCTCTTCCTTTGCCTACGTGACTCGATACAATCCACCTTCTCATTCAACTCTTTCATGGCAAAACATTGGAAGAATAAGGTTATGGTTTATTCTCATGCGGTTTGTTGCTGGAATAGGACTGCCTTGTTTGCTTCTATCGTTTTCACAATAGAATAAAACTCACTTATTAGTTCATCTTGTCCAACTAGTTTCTAGCTTACATTTGAAAGTACACACGTGTGATCTGGGTAAAAGCCCCCAAGTTAGGTCCTGACTAACTTTTTCCGTGGTTATCCTCTTAGCAAAGCTGCATAGGTCACCTAGTAAAACAACCCATCCGTATTTCTTCTGCGGTAAAGTCCTGGCCATTCCACGAATCATTATCCTACGTTATCCAAGGCTTCAATCTTCACATTTCTGTTAACAATAGCAAGGAAGTACTCAATAATGAAGAATTGAGTTTCGTTCAGGTGTGATGCATACGATTCAAAGCTACCCACTGCAACATGCGACTTGTACTACACTACACTACACTTTGCCTTGACGTCACCACAACTACATGTCTTCTTTAATACACACCTTCTGTGGCTTTGAAGTCAAAGCTGCGATTGTCAGGGTTCCACATTTCTTTCCTCGATCAGTCTTAGAAATAAGTACACCATCCTAGCTTTTCTCAAAATATTTTGATCTCCATTGCTCTACTACTGCCCTAAATACCCCCGGTGGGGCAGTACACATCTTCTATCTCTATATCTACCTGAAAATTTTCTATTCAATTTTTTCGAGTTTGCATTTTATCTTATCTTGGTCGACTTCAATACCCTCGGCAATACACTACTAACTCGAAAGGTCGATTCTTATATGCGATGTTCTCCTACGATTACCTACTATGTTCTGAATCCCCTACATTAAATCAACGTTTCTATGTCTCTCAACTGTCGACGACATATTAATCAGACATTCGTTAACGTCGTCTTTCCTAATTTCGCATTCATAGGTACTATCATCAGAGACATCCAAAACTGAGACAAAAACGACAAATAGAAGTTTCCTCGTCTTTTTTCACAATGCTGCAAACTAGCTCGATTATGGACAACTCCATCCAAGCCGTCGACGTCTCCCTTTCCAAAAAACATGGATATTAACTGTCTCTCCTTCTGTCACACGTCCTCCAGTTCATCCGTAAAACAAGACTGATTTACAGGTTGTCTGTCCGAATCCGATCCAGTAAAACAGACCAATGCATACTAGCCCGCCTGCAGACAACTAGCTTTCGGGAAGCGCACTTTCTGCTTTAGCCTGGATCACCAAAATGATTACGGATTCTGAATCAAATCATGACGTGCCTACAAGCCAAAGAAAGTCCAACCACATAACTCACCTCCAACAGAACGACCAAGTTATCGCAAACTGTTCTAATAGACTCTCGATTTGACGTCAACCATGTCCGTCACATAAATCGACTGATTGAAATCGTCTGCACTATTGCCCACTTACAGTCTACTTATAAAGGCTTTCAAGAAATTTCTTATCTTATCTTATTCGAATGTAATAGTATCGGAGACCATTCTGCTCTCGGTGAGGACACTCTAACTAGAAGAGTCGTGCCTTACTTCCCTCCGAAAGTCTTCAAACTTCTAATTAACATCTATAACTGCTGCCTATATAGGTAGGTGTACAGTCGGGGTCGGAGTATTGATTTCAACCAATGACTCCAACTCGATATACTCTCTTCAAAATGCAACTTAGAAACGTTAACCTTAAACTCAAATTTTTTCTTTCCATATGCCGCATATCCAGGAAACCTGTTAAACCCCGCGATACCATTCTATTGTCAGAGGAATCCTCTTCTGTAAACACACCAACACAAATAGCGTCAAGGCCAGTTTCTGTTTTTTTTTTCTGTTTCAGGCTAACCGCAGAGGAGATCACCATCATCAACTTCTGAAAAAACCCGTTGTTTTGTCGCCTCCACCAAGTTACTATTAAATTACTGCTTCACAGCTTCTGGTTCGCATGACAAGTTGCATATGTTTCGGTTTTCGGTTTCAACCTTAGACTTATCTAACTTGACAGACATACGGGCAATCTTATGTACCGACTCTATCGCGTTAACCGATTCTTCACACCTACCACCAGTAACTTGGAGAGGTGGATTGCGTAGGCAATCTACCTACTATCAATTTGTTCACTATGCATCTTCCAGCCATTGTTGAATGCTTTTGCACTTATGGTTTCCCGCTGATCTTCCTTCTAAACTAACAATCTATGACTGGAGAAGAGAAAAATTTCTAAGTTTTCTAAATTCACCTTTTTGGTTGAAGCTTTGAGTTCCTTATAAGCGCCTGTCTTCAAATAGCTAAATAAGACACAATTATATAAATAATAATTAAAGATTCTTAGTATGAAACACAATTAGTTTTTTTTTCCAATTTATACTAAACTGGTGCTGAGATTTGGACAAACAGTACCTAAGAATTGATTGACCTTCTCTTTTCAGTCGTGTCACATTTATCAGTAAGTTACCGTAGTACGGTCATGCCCATCTCACGAAAGCCGCACCAAGTTTGTCCTTGTTTTCGAATCATGCAATGCACAGGGGAAAACAAAACCAAAAGTGATACTGACGAAGAAAGTCAATGTGAGTTAGAGAAGGTTCACAAATATGCCGTAAAGCCCAAGTTTCGGCAATAACAGCTGATAATTTCTATTTTGTACTGAAGAGGATTGTTTAAGAAGTACCAAATATTCTGCAATGTACAAAGTGTCTTCGCTTCAAAAGTTTGTTTGTTTAGTATTTTCAAACCTACCAGCAAGCTGCCTCTGGCTAACTTAACAAAATGAATTTGACTAAAGATTTAGTTTGCCTTGTGTCTGAAAATTATACTAGGAATGAAAAATATCATGCTCTCTGCTAGCCTCATCTAGGAGATTAATACCGTGATTACCTCCACACAACGAATCGTTTAATAACATGGGAAAAAGTTTTGTTTTTTAAATGAAAAGACTTACATGGTGTTAATGGTACAGTTTTAATAAGTATTACTGCATTTACAATCTCAATTTAGAATTCTAAAGCAAGTTTTAAAGAGAAGGTGCTTTGGATTATTAAATACCTGAAAGAGTTAAACTTTAAATTAAGTACTTAATTAAATGGAAGAAATTGATTTAGAATTAAAACTTAAGCTTATCTTGCTAATTTATTTCCATCTCAGTAAAAAAAGAATCTTAAATTCCTCTTCCCATTTAGTTCTGTAATTACTTGGTACTTTAATTTGGGTATTGCATTTTATATAACCTAAAAGTTTCAAATATTTGTCTTTTTCGTTTAAAGTGGTACTACATCGTGAATGATTAATTACTTAGTTTAATTGAATTCTGGCTACGCAATTCAACTCTGTGAGAATTAATTTTCCCCACTTCTATTAGCGTTCTCTTATATGTTTGAATTGTAAACAATCTTTCTAATAACCAATGTGTAAAATTTCCTATTAAAGCAAATTTATAAAAGCTACGTATCTTCCTTCTATAAAAAACCCGATTTGTAATATCTTGAGAATTTGATCACTCGTAATAATCCTTTTTTAATAAATTTTTATTCTATATCTCTAGCGTAGTGTGTTTTTTCAATATTCAGCAAATTTTTCTTTTAAGGAATAAGAGACTGCTGCCTCTTTAAAATAACTTGAGCAAACATGATGATAAGCTCTTTTAGCCGTGATAAGCTAAATGGAAATGCTGAAGAACTGTCTTTAATATTATTGAACTGTTGAGAAAACTTTGCTCTTCACCATTTTATTTGTTTTTCTTTATAAGAGACGTGAAACAATTTTCATTTAGATAAACAACTGTGATGAGATCAACCTTTCTATATTAAATTTTTATTTTGACATACTTTTCTGTTTTCAAATCAATAATGATAGGGATTTCGCTTTGTACGTAAATCGTGTAATAAAAAAACAATGTTGTTTTCATCCTTCGTTACGTTGTTATTAGCAGAGATCAGGAATAAAACATGTAGGCCTGAGCAAAATTTATATTTAGTCAAAAGCAGATCTTTTGAATGTTCTTTTCCTTTATGTACATCAAAAAGATTACATTTTATAATAGATATAATTCAAGAATTCTGATTTACAAAAAAAATTAAATATTCTTAATAGCATTTTATATTTTTATAATGCTACTACATAGAATTCCTTCGAGGCAAATATGACCTTCAGATTATTTTTCTTGATGAAATATCATGTCCTTTATGCAAAAATATTATTACATTCCTTACTTTGCTTTTTTCTGCTGAAATCTATTTGTGGATCACTGTTGTGTTTGATGTTAAGCTTAATTACTTTTTTTTGTTGATATATGAAAGATATGATTTATATTTAGTTTTTGTGTATAAAATATTTATTAAATTTCAATGAATCAGTCTACCTTTAATTAAACTCACATTAGCAATGTCAAGGATAAGCACACTATTGTTTAATTAAATCGTCTTACCTTTGTATAAGTCTTATTTACCGAAATGATACTAACTAGATTATTACAATCATTTCTATGAAACTTACCATAGAATGTGTTAGCTATCAACTTTAGTTGCTACCAAGTTACTCGTTATAATTTGACATTAGTTGATTGCCGTTTATGTAAACGAACATCTATCTTCTTTACAGATATCTTTTTTCCTTCTTTTAAAAGTATTTATAGTTTGACTTGGTTAATCTAATTCAGGAAAAATTCCTTAGGAAGCGATCGATTTTATTCACAGAAAGTTAATTAATGAAAAAAAAACACGCCGAGTTCTACCAACCATATTCATTTGAAAATTTGATTTTCCCTCGAGTGTTTACCTACATTTTAGAAAATGACTTAGTATTACATCTAGATATTTACCGTTGAAAAACAAAATATTTATTACTTTATTTACATCATTGACAAGCTTTCACCTCACAGCGTCGATTTTCATTTCACCCCAATAAAATCTCGTAAGTGGCCTTCTGCCAGTTGTTTTCTGGCATCTTTTTACAATCGTGAGAGGCGCATCTGCATAAAACATTTCCATTTATCTGTCTTTTCAAGTAAAGTAGAAAGAGAGGTTAGAGAAAATTGCCGGGGAATGAAGGAAAAGCTGTAAAGTAAACATTCGATTTCCATTTCGAAATTTAATTTATTAAAGAACGCCACATTTGAATAACTACTTATTAATATTTTTATCATTTTCTAATCAAATTCCATATTTAAAAAAATTCAATTACTTTTGTTGATTCTTAAATTCCTTCTTTATTAGAATTTTTTAATGGAAAGAATAACAAAGTTGTAATTTTATTAGAATTGACGTGTAAACTGGAGTTCATGAAGTTTTAATTCACGGAAGGTTTCCTTTGGTGCTAGAAACTTTCTTCAAATGATTTTCTTAAGGAAAACTTTGGAGGATGCATAATTAACTAGTTACCAAAACATTGTTTTTATGAATTTTTTTGTCGCTGTACAAATAATTTCTCTTCAAACTCTCTCCTTGTTTCTGTATTCTTTTGTAGAGTGAAAAGCAAAAAGGGTTTAATTAATGTTTTATGTAAAAAGGGCAACAAAATTAACAAAGCACCAAGCATGAGACATTTACACCTTTGTATATTTTGTTCTATACTTTTTACTTTATCTCTTCCCTTTGTATTTTACCTCGTCAAGTTTTATCATCATTTAAGTAATGCTTCTGAATTTTTTATTTAAAAAGTACCCTGTATTTATTCATAATTATGTTAGGCAACAAAAAGAGAGGATTTTGAACTTCATTTCTCTCAGTTAAATATTTATAAACCATACATAAGCATGTATTAACTGTAATTTTTAAGTAAGAGAGAATAAAAGGTTTAAATGTTGGCAGAAATTTGTTTTATTTATTATAAAGCAAGTCGTCCGGAAAAGCACCCGGCATTTGAAAATGTGATGAGTACACTCTGAATGTTGTATAACAAAGAAGCAATTTTCAGAACGTTAATTATTTGGTTAGTATACGCGGAGTAACTCCAATCTGCTTTTGTCAAACCCTGAGACAATCTGTAAAATGGAAAAAAAGTATTGCAGTTACTTATGGATTTATTATTGATGCATGTCAGTTCCTAATTAAAATTTCTAGACATATTCAAAGATTTGCATGGTAGAAAAAATTTAATTTGGACTGCGATAGGTTTTTTGATCTCGTTGTAGAAAATCTCTATTTTTGTTTCATTTTTATCATAGTTAACCCTATATCATAGTTATTTAATGTAATCTACTATCGCTAATAGAGGGTTTCTGCATGACATACCTTGTACCAGTTGGCCAAAATTGTACCAAACATGGGTAATTTCTGTGGTTAAAGACAGAGATCACTTTCAATTTATTTTTGTTAGTAGACAGTTTTTAAAATAACACTCGTCACGTTGACATTCAAAGCACCATTTAGAAATTACATAGGTCATTAAGTCCCGGGACTGACACACAGATGGTGTCACCAATGCCATGCTACTTTTGTTTTTCGATAGTACCAACCTTCAAAAGATACGTGTAAAAATTTCATGACATTCGGTTAAGTCGTTGTCGAGATATTGAAGGTTAAGTGACGCTACATTTGTTTTTGTTTAACAATGGATAAAAACGAGTTTCGTGTGTTAATCAAACACTGTTTTTTGGTAGAAAAAAATACCGCTCAAGCTCGGCAATGGCTTGAAAAGTGGTACCGGGAAAAGTGCCCATAGAAAACAACCATTTGCCACCGAAGACGCGGAGCGCCCAGGTCGTCCAATTGAGGTGGCTACGCCTGAAAACATCCAGAAAGTTCTAAAAATTGCTATGTCCGATCGTAAAGTGAAGTTGCAAGAGATAGCTGACATCTTAAAGATATCAAAAGGCACCGTGTTCAAAATGATGCTTGAAAATTTGGGTATGAAAAAACTTTTCTCCAAGTGGGTGCCGCGTTTGCTCACAGTGGAACAAAAAAACAACGAATTGATGATTCGGAGCGCTGTTTGAAGCTGTTTACGCGTGATAAAAAGGATTTTTTGCGTCGGTACATAACAATGTGAAGAGAAGAGGGTGAAAACCGGCCAAAGCGTCCGAAAACACAACAGTCAGCAGGCAAGGTCATGGCCTCTGTATTTTGGGACACGCATGAAATTTTGCTCATCGACTTTCTTCCAAAGAGCCAGACGATCAACAGCGACTACTACATTGCCTTATTGAATCGATTGGATGACGCAATTAAGCAGAAAAGGCCTCACATGGTAAAGAAAAAACCGTTGTTTCACCAAGACAATGTACCGATCCACAAGTCGATGAAAACGATGATGAAATTGAATTATTTACGATTCGAATTGCTTCCACAACCTCCAGATCTGGCCCTATCTGATTTCTACCCGTTCGCAGGTCTCAAAAAGATGCTCCAGGGCAAGAGATTTGGCTCCGATGATGAGATTATAGCCACAACGGAAGCCTATTTTGAGGCAAAAGACAAATCGCTCTATAAAAAAGGCATCGAAAGTTTAGAAAAACGTTGGCATGATTGTATCGCTATGGAAAGTGACTATGTTGATGAATAAAGTCGAATTTTGCCAAAGAAATATGTTTTTACTGGTTGCTCTCGGGACTTGATGACCTACATTACATTGTATCAACACCTACAGAATATTAAACAAAATATTCCTTAGTATGCACAATCTGAATGTAAATGCTGCATCAGCATTGAGATTCCTAATTCAGTTCAAAATGCATTTTTGTCCAATACGTTTCTGTCTATTTTGTGTGTGCGTAAATTAAGTTATTTTTCCAACATTTTGCAGGGGTAGAATTTAAAACGATAATTTTAGTTTTTGGGTTTTGAGAGATCAGAGATTATTGACATCGATTTATCTTTGATTCTTGAAACTACCTTTGCAGCCAATGGACAGCAAAGTGCAGTATGACGGAATGCGTGTAACGACATTTGCTACTTCTTTCAATCAGTAATCAGAGTTTCTGCAATCCAAGTGCTTCCAAAGAAAACAGAATGAGACGCAAAATACTACTTGCCTTGGTGCTCCATCATGTCGTTGGCGTGGAATATAATTCGTCCATCGCCTTTTTCTAGTGTATAATGCCTCCCCAAAAGTGAAAAGTCTATGGTTCCAAAATATAGTTATTTTTGTATTAAGTGCGGGAAATCAGTGTTTTTTTTGTAGCGCATTAGAATATTTTGCTCTCATGTGAAAAAATGACAAGCTTCTCTTATCCTGCGATGCTTAAATCTAACCCTTTTTTTGACGGTTGTAGAAAAAACAATTTTATTATTCTTAGTGGTCACTACCTTCGCAAGAGAAAAAAAAGAAATCTTCAAATATTCAAAAAGTGTACGCTTGTTCTGAGAACTCTTTAGAGAGTCTGATCAGTCACGAGGAATTTCCGTCTTGGCGAAAACTTCGCAACGAAGTTATCGGATTAGTAGAGATCACACTTAAATCTATTTGCTGATCGGTGGTAGTGCAAACGTGGAAACATGTGGTTTCAAGTCCAGATCCTAATACTGTTTAAAGTTCTTGACATGTCCAACAAAGATAATGCCTTTGAGTGATCCCGCAGCTGATTTATTTTCAATTAAAGTTTTCAGTTTCTCTGCAACATCTATCTTTTTCCCTGTACGGATTTTGAAGTTCAAGATCAGTGAAGACGTGCATTTCTAGTTTTCATAGTTGAAAATTTGACTGAGATCTAGTTTTGTCTCTTTTGCTTCAATAAATATAGATAATCTTGAGAAAAAATGGATTTCTTTTGCTACATCTTTAACTAAGATCACAGACGCTGATTTATCATCATTGGCAGTAAATATTTGCGTTTGTATTTACTTTACAGGATTATTCAACGGCTTCGATTTAAGAATTTGTCGGTTTTGCACGAATTCTTTAGTGCCAGACTTTTCAGCACCTTGCGAGGCTTTCACAGATTCTTGTGAAATCATTTCTATGAAGCACTATAAGATTTGAACTTCTCTCTTCGAACGAATTTCTAACCACGAGACTACCATCTGTAAGGGCATGGCAGAGTTCCAAAACTTTTATTTGCAAAAAACATTACTGCTCGTGAAATCAAACTAAAAACCTGCACAAGTAAAATAATTTAATAAGATACTTGTAAATTGATGAGAAAAACGCGGAAAACCCTAGAAAACAATAGTTTGTTAGTATAATACGCTGATTTAAATTACTCTTCCATTATGGTCGACTTGAAAATAGTAATAATCGACACCACACCGACTAAACTCGCCTGAGTATACGACACTCGAAACACTTGGGCGCCATTTGAATCTTAAGACCTGTTTGACACTATGAAAAATTCTCTGATAAATTTCATAGAAATTACTGCGCACTGAACTTATGTAAACATCGAAATCAGCTGAGGCGGTTGAGACAAGGTAGACAAAAAGATAAAAAAAACAGCTGTATAAAAATGCCAAAAACGTGTCAAAGATTTTATAGAAAATTTTGTACAAGTTGCATACAGAGTAGACTGCAACAACATACCAAAAGTTTTTTACAAAATTTGACAAAAATGTCTTTCTAAATTTTTTATAAAATTTTTCATAGTGTCATACAGGTCTAAGACCCAACCTTTGACTTTGCAACTTATATCGTTTTAAAGAGTCTAATACCAAGTGTCTTGATTTAGTTATTTCGTGCCAGCTTTTTCTGGAATACGAAAAGTTTTCTACTAATTGGTATATCACATTTGAGGTGCCTAAACCATTATTTGTCTACTTAGAAGTAAATCGGCAGCTCAAGAATATTTAAAGGAAGAGCACTCTTTTGTAGCCTTTGTCTTAAAAAATAGAACAGATGTATATTGAGTAATTCTGAAATAATGTAATAAATATTTTGTATAAATCAAAAATTCATAATAATTGCTATAAATGTCGAACATAGAAGCATGTTTGTCTTTTTGCTTTTAAATTAAAAAGTGAAAGTTAAAGATAGGCAGGTAGTTTGTACTCTAAACTTAAATATTGCTGTCTGCAGCATGAGATGCTTTCGCCAATACTAACAAAATAAAATTAAAAGTAATTTTCTTTACAAAAATACCAGAATACAGTCGTAGGTTATAATAAATTTATTTTTACTTCAATTCTATGTCTACGTTCTGATTGATGTTCCCACTTTGACTCATGCCTAAAGCATGACTAGAAGCTAATCTGGTAAGTATTTTCAAGATTTTTGAAACCGCCATGAAAAAGGGATTTGTAAAGACTATTGTCTTATACTAATTGTATACGTAATCTGTTTTCTTTTATCAATCTTCTTCTTTAAAAATTTATTATTTATAACAGCCCTAATAAATAAGAATTCGTTTCCGTTGGTCTGGAATGGACTCTTCAAGGTATTCAAATTCTTACTTACAGGTAAATGGCACTAGTGGAACATCATGAATAAAAATCTTTTAAGTAATAATATAAAAATCTTTAACAAAAGAAGCAAGACATAGAGAGTAGACTGTGTTGAATTTTCAGACTAGAAGTTCGTCGTCTCTTTATTTCAAAGTGGCAATTTTTGCTTTTCAAGGAAGAACCTTAAAATAGTTTTGCCAATATAAATACATAAAACAACAGTAAAAAAACTTTTCTCCGGTGTAAAATTAACCTCTGAATGTGTTGAAAACCTTTTTTTTAATTAAATGGTTTTTTCTTACTTTTAACAAGTCTTGTCGTCACATCTGTTATTATTAGCAATGTTATTTTTGTATATTTTTTCCTTTTTACCAACCGCAGGGTTAATATTTCGTTAGACCACAGCTGGATCTAAAAGCCACATTAAAGTAATGGAAATAGAGAAGAACAAATGTAACAAAGCAGGTAAGGAAAAATCCAGACGACCATTGCTCTTTTTCCTAATTGTGTTTATACTTCAAATAATAAAAGAAACTCAAAGAAGCGTAGGTTGTTTACCTTTACTTTCGTGAAATATAAAAAAAAAGATTTTCTCCGAAGACACTTGGATATTGCGTGTTCTTAGTTAAAATTAATTTGAACTCTGGCGACTTTAAATAATTATCTTTTCTTCCACCAGAAAACCTGGCAACACTGAACCTTAATGTGTTTCTAGATTTGGTAATCCTTATTTAATTAGATTAGGTATTAAATGGAAACTTGTATATCTAATATCTAAGGTGCATTTAATTTTGCTTATGTGTATGACGTGCGACCGAATTGTTTGTATTTCCTAGAACCCTCTATGGAGTCATATTCAGTGAAATGGGTTGCTCTGCACCCTCTTCTCTGTAGTCCTAAGAGGAGCATTAATAATACTTTGTTTAATTTGTTTTATTTCTAGTGAAATAAATATCCATATCAATATTATGATTGGCTTTATTAAATTAAAATTTAATATTTTAATAAAATACAGCATTTAATATTCTACAATGTGCTTTTAAAATGTATGAGAAGCAAACTTGATAGGTTTGAACTACCTACTTATTAAATGAAAGACCGAATTACAAATAAATGTTAATAAATTTTCTCATTTAAAATTCTCTTCTCTATCGTGCTTTGTTGAAAACTGTTTTTGTAGAGCTTTAGGTCGAGTTATTTTATTAAAATTTTATATAAAACTTCTTTATTGAAATTTAATTGAGTTAAATCAATATTCTTTGCTGAATGCGTATTAAGACGTGATATGTTAATTATATAACAGTTATAGTTAGCTGTGCAATCTTCTTCATGAATTTAAAATGCATTAAGTAAATACGAAAATGCCTTCTTGGTTTTTCTAGTATGCAAGAAAAAACTATTTGTTAACTACAGTTAAACAATTTGTTATTGAGTGGCGGAACCCGGCTGCTTGGCAGGTGCCGTGGATTTCTGATATTCGGTATCCTGAGAAAATTGCAGAATATTTAAGCGTCATCTCAGCTTTGTGTGACTCTTAGAGTTAACACATCATTGCAAGCTACCATAGCTAAAACAATCCAAATTAGAAGTGTTCACCTTTTAAACTGTTCTGAACAAAATAGAAAATTTTGCAAAAAAGATACTAAAAATAAATTATCAGTTATCGCAATTAAATACTAAAAAAAATCAGTTTTTACTGTTATGTTAAACAGCCTGAAATACTCATTTTTATATCAAAACACTTTCTGATCTTTATATGTTAAATTAAAGCTATATCGAAAGATTTATTACTAAATCAAAGTAAATCTCAATTTCCAAACACCCATAATGTATTTCATACTTGACACTAAATGACTGTTTTGATTAAAAGAATTATTGCGAAGGTGTAAGAAATTTTAAAAGTTTAAAAATTCAGAATATTTATGTTCAATGAAAATTAGCACGTAATAAATTACATTTAAATTGTTGATACGCCTCACTACAACCTGTAACATTTCATTAAGAATTCCGCAAAGTGTGTTACTAGTCTATGTATATTTGGATAATTCTGACCCAGAAGTACACATTGGAATTAAGCCAAACACAATCAAAATAACAAAACGCAAATTAGACGTTAATTATTATTGTTTTAAAACAATGTATAATTTTATTCCGATATTTAATACGATATTAAAAATTAATAAAACTAAATTTGTCAAGGTGGAACCGTTTAAAATTTATTTTTTGATTTATATTTTTATTTCTTGTTTTTTAGTAACCAAAGGTCAGTTCTACAAATCCAAAAAAAATTCTTGATGCTTCCTTCTTCCGCATGCTTGAATATTTTTATACGTAACTGTTCTAAATTTAATATAAAATTTATCGGTCTTTGCGGTGAACTACGAATAAATAAATAGTTGGCATTCATCTACAAAAAAGGTAAATTAGCTAGTATTTTGTACGTTGTTTGAAGTTTATTTTTAGTTAAATAGAACGAGATTTTCAAACACGATAAAAAAAGGTCTTTTTAGATGTAAACCACTGTTCGATTTATGTTCTCATATAAGTAGTTAGTTACTGTCGTTTATGAAGGAACAACATTTTTAGTTCGTTTGTACAACAAAAATTAAAATTGTAAACATTAATAATAATTTTACTTTTATCAGGCATTTTTGATATTTTAATGAAATACCGTCTGCCTTTTAGTCATTAATATACCCATTATTATCTAGCCCATCAAACTCTTTTATATCGGTTTTTCAGGTTAGGTACTGACAAAGTTTATGTTTATTTGTAAATGTCTGTTTTGAATTTCATTATTCTAGATGGTTTCATAAATTTTTAATTGTGTTAGTTAATTGGCTTTTAGAAAATGCTGAATTAAATATAAATAATTACCTCGTTGAAAACAGCGTGGCTCTGCCTACTGCATTATTAAAATAAAGAGATAAAAAATATTATGTACGTATAAAGTTTCAATAAAACAAATCCATTTTAAAGCCTTTCAGACCAGCCTCTTTTCATAAATCTTTTACGAGATAAATTCTAGTTTGCATTTTTTTTTTTATTGATTACCGATAGCTATCAATTCAGTGCTGGTTTGTTTTTCTCAAAATACGGGTGGCCAAATAGGGGAGAGCCTCAAGCCGCTCTTATTTTTCGTTAAATCACAAAACTTTACCTTTTATGTATTTAAATTTTAGTATAATTGGAAGTACGTGATACAATAAACAAAAATATTTCAAAATTGAGACTATAACAAAATATAACAACAAAAAAAGAATTTCTATCTTAAGCTCAACGTTTAGGCTACCATCATTTTTACTGATGTTTTTATCAGAGATGTTATTAAAGATAATATTGTAATACTGGTTCTGCTGCTGGCGGTCTTGGATTGTATTGCAGTTGATCCCCATTAGCTATACTTAGGTATCGACCAAATAACCAAGATGTATAAGTTTTGATAGAGCTTTGATACGTTACCTGACCTACTGATTCATTTTGTGTTTATTTTTTTTACTTATTTATTTAAAGATATCTAACGGACGATCCTTAGATCAGGATACTTTTTCCACATTATACAGTAAACACCATGTCATATACAGTCGTTATTAGTCAAGTGCCTGCTTGTCTAGTGAACCTTCCACGACTCGCGCTATATTCTGTAGCATTAATGCTCGCGCCGGGTCCAGCAGACTTCTGCATAAAATCGGCCCCAAAGGGATTAAAGTTTATAAGTGAAAAGGACGTGAAATAGTTACCACAGGTAATATTTCGTTCAGTGCCAAAAATGGGAGAAGTAAGTCTTAATACGATACTTGGAGCATCATTTGGAAGAGAAAAGCGCCCTTCAGGTTATTTTCCAACGTACACTTCCATGTTTTGGGTATATAGCATTTCTGCGTCAACTATGGAAAAACTTTTTTTCCATACATGTTGGGTTTCGAATGAGCACCGCCTCCTAAATGTCGGCAACTGTTCATCAATCGTTGCAAATGGACTAATCGTGTAGCACTTTTTACAATTAGCAACAAAACTGTCGAATAACTGTTTTATTGGCGTCAGCTTATCTTCAGATTTCCTTTCATTTCGCGTTATTTTGTCATCAAAACGCAACAATCTAAGTAAAAATAAAAATCTCTCTTTGAACATCGTCAACCAAAACTTTTCAACACCAGTACTGTTTTTCTCCCAGAGATCATCAACATTGGAGCGGCTGCTTCGCAAAACTCCTGCCAGATATAATGGGTCTACTAATGCCTTTATTTCAACTAGGTCGGTGCTCTTCGCATCCCTTGGTCTGGAAAAGTTATCTCTCTGTGACTGAATCCTTTTGTTCCTATTTCCAACAAGAATTTCCAATATTTCATCACAGAAGATTAAATTCCAACATTCGTATACAGTCGAGTCACTTTTAGCACAAAGTCTAACGCTAGGTTACGGCGTAAAAATATTGCATTTTCGAGTTTTAATTGTTTTATTAGGAATATTATGTTTATTCCAAGTGGTTCTCCTATCTTTTCCAAAAAATGCTGAAATACGTGGAACTTTTAGCGGATGCTCAGCACATTTCACTTGAGAGTCTCCTTCTTGCTTGGTATCCGTTTTTCCGTTCTTTTTCCGACGTTGTCCACCTCAGGGTCAGATTCTTCATCAATAGGATGTTCTCTTTCTCCTTCAACTTCTCGAAGAAGTCGTAAAAGATGATCCTGTTCCACCTCGTAAGACATGTAGATGTGTATCTAAATAGTATGCTACAGCAGAGACCGATAAAAGTCAGAATTAATAGAATTTAGTCAAACACAAAATTAAAAATAATCTGACACAGTAACGTTACAACTCGCGCCGGGTCTGGCAGACTTTTAATGCAATTTTTGACTACAAATCAACAGCTCAAACGTGGGGCTTCTTGAGTCAACTCGTCAACTAAACAGCTAAAGCTACTGTACCTTTCAGCCTCCTGTCTCACACCACCACCAAATAAACTGTACAGACATTTACATCGGGGCTGTGAGACTTGGCGGGAGTCGTGGAGGGTTAACGACGTGCATAAATAGATTAACGAGATTTCACTATTTTTACCTAATATCAAACGAAACCTGTGCCGAAGGAACGGGTATCAAAAAATTAGCGGAGAAAGAAGACCCTGCTGAGCTTGATTGTAGTCTGACACTGTAAGGAAGCTAAGCAAATAACCGCATGGAAAAATTAACAAGGAAAGAAGACTCTGTTGAGCTTAAATAGTCTAGCACTCCAAGAGAAACAAGAAGACAAACATGGGAAATTAGAAAGAAAAGAAAAGCTTGTTAACCTTAACTAGTTTCGTACTGTAAGGAAAATAACCGCATTGAAATATTGGTAAGAAAAAAAGATCCTACTGAGCTTGACTCAACAAGAAAACAAACATGAAAAAATTTGATTTGATTAGTCTAGCACCATAAAAAAACAACGAAACGGATATGAAGAAATTATAGATGAGCAAACACCTTATTAAACTTATATAATCTAGCACTGCAAGAAGAAAAAGGAAACAAGCATGAAAAATTACCAACAAAAAAAGGTCCCTTTTATGCTTGACTAGTCTAACCCTATGAGGCTGTACTGGTACCTACTCTTATCTCTGGAAGTGAATCTTGGGTCCTAAACAAACGACTAAAAATAAAATTACGGCATGTGAAATGAAGATTCTAAGAAAAATTGCGGGAGTGACGAAAATGGACAAAATTAAAAGTGAAAAAATAAGAAAAGACTTGAATGTGAAAAGTGTAATACAAAAGATAGAAAGGCAACAATTAAAGTGGTTTGAGCATGTGGTAAGAATGGATAAGGAGAAGACGGTACAAAGCATATGGCAAATGGGGACAGGAAAAAGAGATTATCCCATGGAAAACTAAATGAATGAAGATTAGAACTATTAACAAATTAATAATTAAAAACAAATAAACAATTTCTGCAAAAAATTCCATACACAGATTTGGACTTACGCGCATACTTTACGCAACGTATCAAAGATTTCAAGCAAAGCCTGAATACCGTCGAACCGCACTTCGACCCGAACAAGTGTTAATAATTCTCATACATACGCTCCCTTCGTCTTATCTTGAGACACGAAACTGTACAGACAGGCGTTAAGACAAGACGGGGGTGGGGGTGAGTAGCGGCCTCAAGAAGAATAAGGGAACGGGCGTGGAAAAATTAGCGGGGAAAGAAGACCCTTTAGAAAAATCATTCCATTGATAACTGTTTATCGAAAAATCTTATAGTTAGTATCAAAATAACAAATTAATGACATTGCATTACTTCGTGCACTTATGCTAATCTGTATATACAGCACATACAATTAAGTCCCTTAACAGACTTTATACAATACTGTAAAAAAACGTAGCAGTAAATGAATTCCTAAGCTAAAACAAAATTGGTGGTTGCGCTTTTAGTAATTGATTGCACAAAGGATAATCACTTTGAGTAAAGTTACAATTTATTTCCACGAGAAAACGGCTACGTCTATTTTAATATTATAGTCTGTCTAGACGCCCAATTTTCTTAAAGCGGAATTAATAAAGCCTATAAAATACAGTTGATGTGAATTTAAAATACTTCTTAAGGAAAGTTCAATGAAATACCTTCTAGTTTCCAAGTGTAAAGCTACCTGCTGTATAATTGTAGCACAAAAAAGGTTCCTACTGCTTCAAATTTCAGAGGCATTGAATTTATTTTATCTGACTGACAATAAGTAGAGAAAGAAAAATAAATTTAAAGTAACATCCTGTCTGCCAAAATAAACATTTTGATTGACCAGGATTGCGGATGTGAATGATACGGATTTAAAAGGAATCTGTTTGCCTTTGTAGTGTCTGTTAAAGACGAGTGTGGTTTCAGTCACCTATTCATATCAAACGAGCATTAAATTACTATTCAGAAGTCTCTCACCAATTCCACTTAGACTACTGTTGTTATGACTATAATATTAATGTGTTAGACATGTATAGTATATCCTGGATTAATTAATATTAGTTGTCTCTTTTAATGAATACAAAGGATTTGACTTAGAGTAATGCGTCTCATAAAATTTTAATAGCTGTAAAAGGTCAGAACCGTTCATTCAATTTATTAAAATAAAATAAAGTAATCGATTTTGATAAACTAACGCACAACGTCTAGGTTTGTTTTTCCAATACAAACTTTAGATTTCTATTTTAGTAGTAGATATACTTTAATTTAAATTTTTTTGGAAGAAGATATTGCTTTTAAATTTGTTTTTATGTAGTTTGTTGAACTTTAGTTGCTTTTTTGTCAGACTGGAAAGTTTACAGAATTTTCAGTGAAATTATATTAGTAAAAAAGGCTTTTGTGTATGAAATTCAAAATTATTTGTTTACGTTATTGTAACCGTTTCCATTCAAATTATGATAGAAATTCTCAATAATTGTTTCAATTCACAGCTTATTGCTTTAATAATTGTAAATCTAAAAAAATACTGATAAGGTTAACCTTGAGGTAAATTATGAAAGAATAGTCAAGCTAAGAATTTCAGTTTTGCTAATTAAATAATAATAAAATTTTATTTTTTTGCCTCTGGTATAGATTTAAATTGAACTATCTGCAAAGAACAGTGGCACTGCAACAATAATTGTTAGAAGTCGCTGTCGAAATTTCTAGGAGAGTCTTAAATTCGTATATTAGTATCGATGTATACTGTCAATGGATAAATTATAGAAGATACAAATTGTGCCATAGTTTTTAATCACCCTGTACACTTAGCAGAGTAATAATTTGAGAGAGTTTGTAATTTTAAAATTATAGTTGAAAATTACAGTTCTTGTAATTGATAAGAATATAATTTTTTCTTAGAAATCAAATTGTAAGTTTTGAGATGTTTGCTCAATGTAATCCTTGTAGAGTGGTCAACTTGATGCAAAAAGGTTAGTCTTTTTTAAAATAAAAAACAGTTTATAAGACTACTCATTTCAATATTCTATGTATTAAAGCATCAACATTTACATGCAAATACGACTTTAAAAATATTCAAAGGCAAGCTATCCTACGTAATACACTGCAGAACATAAATGAAATAAACATTGCATGTCGATTCAAAATAAAACACTAACGAGCTGCTTTAGAAAAAAAAATCGTTCGACTCTAACAATCTACTATTGTAACAGTACAGTGAGGCAAGCTGCCACGTAAACAGAACAATTGTGTGCAATTTTAACTGAATAACATTGTTTCATTGTAAATGTGGGAATCACCTGATGTTTACTAATTTAACCCTAAACTCTAGAAATGTCTAAAACGAACCGTCCGATCTATAAATAAGGCCAGAAATATTTTAGTAGTCGCGTAACATGTAAATTTCCTGTTCCATATAATTTAATTTTAATCTGGGTTTGAAGTTTAAAAACAAATCTAGTAAAATTTGAGTACTATAATCTGGGATATTAATCCAAACAGGACAGCTGCTTAAATATACAGTGTGTTTTAATTTCGATACTCACTATTGGGATCTCAAAAATTGTAAGAGATACGAAGTCTGTTAAATTAGAAAAGTTTTGGCTATTTTATAGATCAGTTTACTTATGCTTTTGTTTTTTCAAAAAGTTCACAGCTTACTAGATATTTGCTAAAAACGAAATTATCTTATTTTTTTTTTTAATAAAAACATTTTCCACTTAGTGTGCCATGGCTTTAAACATATGAAAATCATTGTTAGATAAATTATATTTGTTATGTAACAATTGCTAAAACAAAACAAAAGACTCTTTCAAGATAATTTACTGGGTATTCACAGATAGCATCAACTAAGCATCTAATGCCCCATAAAAGTGTATAAAAGTAAATTCCACGACTTTGTGTGTTAGATGTCATGGCACACTATGATGAAAAATGATTTTCACTTCATAACTCGGTAAAACAAAAGAATAGCTATGTCAAACCATGTATCACTGAAAAGCATTTAAGGCGTGCAGTTCAGTAATATGGAAATCAAGTAGGCGTTCCATTAGATAAAATTTGGATTTACGTTTCACCGCCAAAATAAAACAAAAGACAATTGCGAAAATAATTTTTTTGTGTTTCGGAGTAAATTCTCTAAAACACTCTCTTTGCTGTTCTTTTCCATCTTTGCTTGTTTCTGAGATATTTCACTTAAAAAGATAATTTAGTTTTTAGCAAATATCTAGTAAGCCGTGAACGTTTTTGAAAAAACTAAAGCATAAGTAAACTGATCTCCAAAATAGACAAAACTTTCCTAATTTAACCGACTTCGTATCTCTTACAATTTTCGAGATCCCAATAGTAAGCATCGAAATTGGGACACACAGTATAATAAAGTCACATTACCGCAAGTTATTATAGTAAATATTTAATGCTTTAATTTCTTGATAATTATTCTCGTGTACAATTTATAAGATGCTCAAGAGCCTCATGTTGTAAAGCTATCATTTGATAGCAAGACATGACAACTCGAGGATGCAATCAGATAAAGCTAATTCGTTTGCACAAAAAGCATTATGATAGTTACAGCAAAGTATAGAGAAGAAAGGAGAACGAAGAACATTTTATGTTAAGTAATAACTAATAAGTAATAATTAATATTGGAACTCTATTCGAACTGAAAATGTGCATCTTTCCAAGAGAAAATCCTTTGTAGCACGTATCAAGGATATAGCAATTCAGTCGAAACAGTCAAGAGCTTCTTTTTTTGTGCGTTTCGTTATTATCTGCACTTAAATACTATATCTTTGTCTATAGTTGACATGTCGTCTCCGTCACGAGCCTGATGGTAATATGCTGTTTATAAAGATAGGATCATAATCACTTTGAATACGTTTTAAGTCACTTTAGATTAATTTCTTTTATCTCAGTTCTATAACAAACAATTCTGTCGCATTTCTGAGTTTCTGAATAGGTGTTTTGTTGCAAAAATATCTTCAAAAATTCTTGCTAGAGTATTCAATCAATTTTTGCAATATTATTAATTCCATTATGTCAAAATAATTTTTATTTTGTAAATTATTAGTGCAGGAAGATTAATGATTTATGGAACTCTGAATATAAACATGATTTATAGGAGAATGTACAAATTGAACAAACCTCTAGTGTAATTTAGTAGCAAAATCTGAAATATTGCAGTCTTTTCAACAAATACATATATTATAAGATGACCAGCCAGGATTTCACATATAAACCAAAATTTGAACTAATATAACCACAAAAGAAGAAAAATTGCAAAAGAAAAAATATTATTTTTTGGATAACCTCAAGAAACCTTTTTCAGATAAAATCTATCTTTATTATATTTTCCACTTTTCAACATTTTATATCTGAGAATCATTTTTATTTTATTGCGTTTAGATACGTACTACGTAAACCACCAGTGATTTATAGAATTAATTTTATCTGGCTTTAAAGACAAAATCGAAAACACAGTTTGTTTTCAATTAAGGTTACATAAAAGGTCCCTTTTCGATAATTGCTTTCATCAGTGACGAGGACCCGAAAGTCACCGTTTTCTCCCTAACAGACAGTGACACTTTATCTTAACCTTCGTCACTTAAATGGTACATTAAACATTTGCTGACAAAACCCCTTTATAAATTTAACGAAACATTAATTTTTGATTTTTTGAAGTTTTCATTTTTTAATACTACTAGAATCACCCTGTTAATTTGTATTAAATTAGGTACCTTAAAAGAAAACCCTGACTAATAAAATAATTTAAAAAAATTTCAACCGCCCAGCCATGCATTCTTTGTCACGCGTTGAGTTCGTGAAGAAAAGGGTGCAAAAATGGTAAGTCTCCTTTAACAACTTCTACTTTAAAATTCTAAATGTAGATGTATCCTATCATATACATGTTTATAAATCTCTAGAAAGTTGAAATATGATGACAACAGCTAAATTTCATTTAGTGGCAAAATTTTAGAGCGTGCGAATTTGATATTACAGTTTGCGAGAATTTGTTAAACTTTAGTTGTTGCAATAATAACCTTAAAATCAAACTTTGGTTTCTAGATAAATTTTATATCTACTTCTAATTAATTTATGCTTCAGTTACGTTACTTAAAATAAAATTAATTTCGGAGACTTTTCACTTCTTTACATTCCTTTTGGTTTCTTTCTTTAATCTCAACAAAGAGTAATTCAAACCATCTTATGTCTTAAGTATTTCACCTATTTCTAATAAATTTGGTTTTCTCCAAACTACCCAATTTGCAACACATTATTGCCTTAAATTATTGATGTATTTCAAATTGTTTAATATGATGCAGCAAGAACATATGTTTATAAATATCGTGTGATCATTAAAATTTCAGTTCCCAGTAGGCAGAAATTTTTATTTATTTTAATTTTATTTACTTATTTTTGATTACCTGAAGTCATCTTCAGAGAAAAGTCATTCTCACATAATTCTAGGTGCAGTCTTCAAAAGTACTTAGCACACCCACTGTTGCAAATTTTCTAATTTCATGTTAATAAATGATAAAATTACCTTTACCATTAATAACAATTTATCTTTGCTAAAAGTACGCACCATTCACTATTAGAACTCAAGGTAAATCACATTATTTATAAATAGCTATGGACAAGATCAATGAACAACAGTAAAATACTATGATTTAAAATGGTAAATGGTCTTAAGCGAATTCTACCTTAGTTTACTTTGATAACAGATGTTACCTTAAAAAAGTTTTCTAGATCTCGAAAACTACCACACCGTCTGTTTCTTTGAATCTCCCCGTCAAGTCGATTTTAGTTCCATAAGGGTCCGTCAGGACCAAAAACAACTTTTCCCGTTACCAGTGGGTTTGTTAGGAGGTTTTCAAATTTGAACAAATAAAATTACACAGCGAGAATGATAAGAGCTAAGGGGATGAAATACATACTTAAAAAGTTCGGGGGCATATTCTTAGGTTAAGAAAACAAGACGTTCGAATTACTTTAAATTAATTTTTTGTGATGTATTTTGTTATGTAAGCCAGAGTATAAATAGGCTTCAATTGTCTTCCAGTAAAATTATTTTGAAAAAACCGAACCATTGATTGTCTACAATTGTCTCTACAGGGTGCTACCTTGAAAGACGCCATCTTTAGTTGCTTTTGTACACATCCTGACAAGAAAGTCTTCCAAATTTAAAACTCCTGGGTGAATAGCCGAAGGGAAGATAGATACATTTATTACCACTCCTGGTGCACCTATTTAGTAATTAATCGAGAAACAGGTACCAATCGATACTTTAGGACATCCTGCATTATCATTTGGGCAAGACTTAAAAGGACGGAAATTCCGATTTTTAAGAAGGATTAATTTGGGTTCTTGAGTAATACCTAAATAACATTTAGTTTCTTAATATCTTAAATCTCACCGGTTTTGATTCATTCCATTAATCAAATTGCAAGATCGTTTCTGTTTAAATATTTGCAAAGATATCTTTGCACAGACTTCTTTTATCACAGTACCTGGTAATGAATGTTGTACCTCGTTTTAATGTCTTTAAATGGCACACTGGGAGAATTGAAGAGTACATGTGTTCAGTATCGATCATCAATCGCAATTTTCTAAATTAGTTAGAAATTTGCTTACTACTAATTAATAATTTAATTTAAATAATAATCTGCAATTCCCAACAAGGGAAATATTTTTTTAAAACAAAATTGAAAGAAATCACTCGATAACCTAAGCTAGTTTTTAAAATTTAAGTTACATGGTTACTTTGATCAGATTATTTACCTTAATTCCTTCCAATCTACTCCTATCTACCAATTAGGTTATAATTAATTTTTTCAAATTTTTTTATGGTATATAAGTATGTTAGCTTGGGTATTGTAACCAGGAAGAGTTTATATTATCTGGTGGTGAGATTTGTAAATCTTTTACGTTTCCAAGTAGAGGTAAAACGCTTTCAGAGCTCAGAAGTTAGCGGTAAAGAGAAATTCAATCACTTTTAGAAAATTCTTTTCTTTTTGATTTTCTCTGTTATAAAACAAACATTGTTTTGATTAAAACATGTTTAGATGTACATAAAAAATATTCTTTTAAAACATTCTTGAACGAATACATGATGATACTTCAGAAAACAGATTTATCACTTGCGAAAGTGGCGCTGAATGAGTTTTTTTGGAGTATTGGAGTGATTCATTTGTAAAGAAAAGGATTTATGTAAGACGAGATAAGGCGTATTTGTGGTCCGTCTAGCTTGTATTTGCTTTCACCTACTAAAGACAAAAATTATAAATGCACAACTAGAAATTTTGCATTTTGCTAACAGGTACTGTTCATTGATGTGTTAGGCTCAATACATCCTGATATTAGCATCATTCTGATAAAATTCTATATTATTACGGTTTTCAAGATACCTTGTGTACTGGAATGCATTATGCCAAGTTTTTCTTGGGAAATAGTATAAAAAATTGATTTACTTGATTGATTACTGCTTTAGAGTGCATCAATACCGTGCATTTTCTTTTTAAGTATTATCTAAGTCAAATTCTAACTAAATACTTATTTATAGTGTTTGAGTTTATTTATATAAAAAATATAATAAAAATTGCTGCCTCTTCCAAGGCTGCCAATTTAGTCACGCCGGTGCAACTATACATATTGCTGAGTATGCAACTGCATGTATGTATGAGTACTAAATGGATAAATTAAATGTAGATTTTATGTTAACAACGGAAGATTTTTTAGATCTTATTGATTGAAAAATTTTGTACTATAATCAAAATGTATTTTGATATAGTAGCATAATTAGAAAAACCAATTTATTTGAGCAAATTGGATGTGTGATAGCAACTTTTTTCTAGCTATAAATCTATCTATACTTTAGTCTCCTTAGAGATTTGTTTAATCAGCGAAAGTTTCGATTAGTTTAAAAGTAAACCATTCCTGTAGCGATAGTTTATTGCGAACTCGTTTAAATACATTCTACTGTGAGAGGCAGGGTTGGTTCATTAAATGGGGCAAAATGCACAGTTCTCATGTTAGCATTTGAATTTACATCCGTATTTCGGTAGGGTATGCTTACAATTCTAAGTAGTTTGTCGATTACTAAATAATCTTCTTGTACGTATATAAAAGCATTTCCATCTAGTAGACGATAGATCTTGTTTGCTCAATTTTATTTTGTTGGTTTCAAAGAAAAATCGACTGGGAGTTCTTAGACCTTCATTAAATGTTGGATTTGATTTTATAGTCTTAGGTTGTGGTATGTGCTTGTAGTAAAGAATAGGAATTGGGATGTGAAATGAATTGAGCAATCATTATGTGTATCATATTTAATAGGAAGAAACCAGCTAGGTTTTTTTTCTATCTTGATAGAAAATTCTTAACGAATTTTAATATTTTCATTCTATTTCATAAAAAAATATAGAAGGCATATTTTATCACAGATTTCATTATAGTATACAGATGATTAATATTCAATTTAACGTGGCAAAAATTATTTGACGTTACCATCAAAAAGTTATTCAAAAGCTGAGAAGTTAATTAAAAACGTCTTTTGATAATTCTTCTTCATTAAAATTAAAAAGTTCCATTTCTAAAATAAAAAGCGAGTGAGCTAAATAAAACAGTACTTGCGGTACCTTCATTTAAATTTTGAGGAAAAAAAAAGATATCAGGAAAATTGTTATTTGTCCTCCTTTATCTGTACATTATAGAGACGAAAAACCAGGAAAACCACAATAAACGCGTTATATTAAAGCGGGAAGCTTGGTTTAACAAAGAGAACCGTCGTCGCTCTTTTCTCGGTCTAGTATAAAAGGCTAAGTATTGATCTTTCCTTTCTTCTGCTTTTCAATCATATATGAAAAATGTTTTTTTTCCTGCGAATATGGATGTATCTTTATTGCTTTTGTATGTGCTGGAGTGTGTAGTACAGTAGGGTTAACAGAACTATTAATCTTTACCTCTTGTATTATTTGGGTAAACCTAACTCTTGAATTGCACAGATATGGGATTTTTGACAGAAATGATGGAACTCACGACGGGTTATTATTTTTTATTATAGCGAAGTGCAGTGAAAGCTGATAACACATTATTGTAATGTAATGGTAAGCTATGAATACATTCATTCCAGTTAGAAGCTGTATAGATATAAATTTAAATTAGATTCCTTTTTTTAATTTTAAATTAGCCTTGGTGTGCTAGGATAAAGCAAGGTGCTTAATTTCTCATTATGTTTCAGCTCAGAGTTGCCCTACTTCCTTCGGTAAGCTTCACACACAACAGGATTCAAAAAGTCTCATTTGAATGTATAGTAATTGTAATTTAACGTTGACTAGTAAATAGAATTTTTTTTTTAAAAAAACCTTTATGAGTTTAACAATGGTATTCATAAATCATAAATAACTTTTTTCTTTTGAGACTTTTCGTAAAGAAAAGATCACGACATTCAAACAGTGAGCCGTTTGAATGCAGTGTGACAATGCTCAATTCTGCAAGTTCTTTGGTGCTATTTTAACTAGGTATTGAATTGTCATTGAGATTTTTGACAAAGCATCTAGCGAACATAGTAAATTTCTATTTACACTTCGATATTGTGCAATTTGGCAACTTATGATGTATTGAAAAATCGTATCAATTGCTGATTACTGTAACTTGTGTAATATGTAAATTCATTATTGTTTTCATTTGGCTTGCCTGCCACAAATCTAATTACAATAAAATTAAATTACAATTGTCAGATGTAACCGCTTGGCTGGCAACTAGCAAACATTAAGGTTTCAAACATGAAATCGATAAATACTCCTTATCAAGAACTGTGTTAATCTTATAAATACAATTTTTTTTATTTTGATTTCTAATTAATTAAAGTTATCTCTAAGAGGATATGTCAAAAGCTGACGCATTGATATTCTTTAAGAAACTTTTGTAATTTGTAATGAATTTTTGATTTTTTCCTAGATGACTTTTCTTGGAAGAGCCAAAGAAAAACCAAAAATGTCTTTAATCATTATGCTTGAGTTTCTAGATTGTTTTGCTTCGAAGAACATCTTTTGTAATTATAACTAGCAATTTTACCAGATTTATTGATATTTAGATGATCTAAAGGATCAGATGCCGAAGTAGACAAGGGTGGTCTGAAAAGTTTCCGACCTCAACGTGAAGATGGCAACACTCGTAAATAAAAGCTACTGAATTTCGTTGTTCATCTGTTGACAGTTACTCACCAAAGTTTCAGCCATTTTGGACGCGCAGTTTTTATGTAACAGTCGTTTGAGTGAGTTGATGTGAGTTTTTTTGTGAAAATGGACAAAATCGAGTATCGAGCTGTCATTAAATATTTGTTTTTGAAAGGCAATACGCCTTCGCAAAAAAAAGATGAGTTGAATTCTGTGTATGGGGACTCTGCACCATCATTTACCACAGTGAAATTTTGGGCTGCTGAATTTAAACGTGGCCGTAAGAGCTTGGGAGACGATGAACGTTCGGGACGTCCAAAAACTGCAACTAACGACGAAAACATCGCCAGAGTTCACCAAATGGTGCTAGACGCCCGCCGAATTAAAGTGAGAGAGATAGCAGAGGTTATGAACATGTCAAAAGAACGTGTTTGTCACATATTAAATCTACATTTAGGCATGAGAAAGCTGTCCGCGTGTTGGGTGCCGCGTTTGCTCACGTTAGACCAAAAACGTGTTCGAATGAATATTTCCAACGCTCTTTTGGCGCAGTTTAGGCGAAATAAATCCGAGTTTTGGCGCCGATTAATTACTGTAGATGAAACTTGGATACACCATTATACGCCCGAAACAAAAATACAGTCCAAACAGTGGACTGCAAAGGGGGAACCGGCTCCAAAAAAAGCAAAAACTGTTTTTTCGGCTGGGAAAGTGATGGCGACTGTTTTTTGGGATAGTCATGGAGTTATTTTAATCGATTATCTTCAAAAAGGAAAAACCATTACAGGAGCATACTATGCATCATTACTTGACAAGCTGAAGGCAGAACTTGCGAAAAAACGGCCACATTTGCAGAAAAAGAAAATCCTGTTTCACCAAGACAACGCACCGTCTCACACCTCAGCGGTTGCCATGGCGAAAATCCACGAATTACGGTTTGAACTGCTTGACCATCCGCCTTACTCACCAGATCTAGCCCCAAGCGACTTCTTTTTGTTCCCTCATCTAAAAATTGCGCTCGGAGGACAAAGATTTTCGTCAAATGAAGAGGCCATCACCTTCGTGAACAATTATTTTGCAGAGAAAAATGCCGAGTACTATTTGGACGGGTTACAGAGATGGGAGCATCGCTGGGAGAAGTGTGTAGAGTTACAAGGAGACTATGTTGAAAAATAAAAAAAAATTTTCAGAAAAAATGTCTTGTATCTTTGTTAGGTCGGAAACCGAAACGCTTGCGCCCAAAAACATTTCTGTCCGCTGGATGGATTGAATAAATCAATAACTATAAAAAAATGTAGAAGCTCACAGAGATATACTTAAGACTCAGAATGGGACTACTGTGGAACAAAAACTCTTAGGACACTAGTAAACAAACATTGAACGAGAGAATTATAATATCCATACGTATACTTTCGCGCTCGCGTCCAATAGTACTCAACCAACATAGAAGTGGTGTCGTTTCCTTTCGTTGCAATTTCCCTATAAAAATATTTACTATGTCCATCATAAATTAGGTCGCAGTTGTCGAAAGAGAAATCCAAGTGATAATCAAAAAAGCCAAAATTGTGATACAGTTCCTTGTAGTTTTCTGCCTGATCTTCAAAAAAGTTCAAGGTTTTTTCTTGCCATTATCCAACATCTGGTTGCTGAATCGCTCGCCAATTTGAGATTTACAAAGTTTTCTTCTTTTATTCCTCTTGTTGATCAGCGAAAATCTGTCAGCCAAGCACTTGAAAGCTGATTCAGTTCAATTTTTCATCAAACCAAGTTCGATGTGTAACAACGGTAGGTTTTACAGACTTGCTAGTACTTCCGGAATTTTCTGAGCTTTCTTTACATAGTGCAAAGTTTTTCTTGTATCTTCCATTTGCATAGAGACAGAGGTATTTGCTATATGCAGCTCGTGAAACTATTACCACAGACACAACCTTCAAGTTACCAGAAATCCCAGTTAAACTTGCTGTACTATTTTAGATTGTAGTAGGTTTGTTTCAGACCCACAGCATGTCCGACTGAAATAGGTGGAAGTCGGTTTCTGTTATACAGCAACCTTGCTTTGAGAGTAAGTTTTAGGGATTCTGCGAATTCAGTCCATATACTATATCTTTTTAAAATATGGCAGACATTTTCCAAGAATTACGAACGCAACTAACGAGTAATCCGGCTTTGCTTTAGACAATATGTAACACTGATCATCATTAAATGCCAAAAGTTGCGAAGAATGCAATGTTGGCTAATCTACTTCTAAATCTGAAGGAGATTCTATCGGTGGTTTAGAAACGGGAAATCCTTCGTCGTGCGGAACTAAGAACAGATTTGGGTACGCTCTTACTAACCTTCTTTTCTGGCAATACTTCTAAATACACCAAACAGAAGTAACTCGAGTCACTCCAAACAACAGCACACCCTGTCGCCTTTTAGTCACTTCGGGGGATTTCCTGCATACGTAGTGCAGTATACAATCAGAATCTTGCAACAGCATATCTCTGTTTTGCACGGAGCAATGTGTTGCAATCTGCAGTTTGAAATACAGCGTTGTCAAGTGTACCTATTTACTCAATGTGGACAAAAATCAATTTACAAATACAAATCATTTCTTTGTTCAATACCTCGAGATTAGTAAAAATGGGCTATTTTTGTTTAGAAAGTATTTTGTGTGCCGACTAGTGTAACCGTAATAACCATACCTTTAAGACATTAAAGGCCACTTTTGTAATCCTTGGATAATCTTATAGAAGGTATTATTGCCATGGATACAATTCTGAAAATGTCAAACAACAGTTGCATCCATGGTAATAGTACCTTGGATAAAGTTATTCAACGATTGTAAAAGTGGGCCTAAGGCATTAAAAACGCGGGCACATACTAGATCTTACTTTTAGATTGATCAATAATAATTAATTGCATGCGTCTCTATTTTCTAAACGTAGTGTAAAGTAGGTAAACCAGCACGTCAAATAAATTATGTCAAAATCTCTTTAGCTATTTGTAGAATAGAGACCTAATAAAAATAGACACTCAGTCTTGGTCACACCGCAAAAAAAAAGCAAAAGAAGAAGCAATCTGAGACTAAGGTGTCACTCGTGTGGAACCTTCAAAGCCATTACATATTATATATGAAAAGTTGACAGTTCGATTCCGATAGAAGAAAAGAGAAGAGTGATCAGTCTGGATTGCTTCTACCCATCGAAGAAGTGTGTTACCTAGCACCGACTCCTCTTAGAGTTTTTAAGGGGCCCATAGCTAAACAGAGCAGTGGATCAAAACAAAAAGTATGTGCAAAAAAATACCTGGAAACGACACTAACATCCCCCTGTCCTCCTTCTCGCCATCCCCAAATCCAGTCCGTTCCATCTTCGATATCCTGCAACTTCTCAAATTCCAGAAGATTAGCTTTACATCGCCCACTCTTTCCAAATTACGGAGCGACGTAGCAGTTCTCGTGCTAGGTTCATGACCTTCGCTTAGACTTTTCCGTAATTGGAATGACAAAACAGTATATTTTGCAGACCAGTTACCGAAGCACTTACAGGTCTAGCACAGCTCAACATCAGAAGCGTCTTCTTCACTAATAACCCAAGTATTGTTGTCTGGCATCCCAAACTTCATACTTAAAATCTTTGCATTTGCGCTTCCCTTCCACTACCTTCAGCACAAGCGAGCACAGCCGCGAACAGACCACCGACAAACATTGCCGTATCCCCTCTCACAGATCTCATGTATTCTGTTCCTGGGTAAAGAGGAGTATGCCTCTAAAACAGCTTTTGGCCCTTCTCAGAGACCAGAAAACAAAGTTGAGTAGCAGTGATATTATGTATGGATTCTACATCTGGTCCAAAGGACAGCAACGGCAGTAAGAATTATTTAATTTTTCTACAATAAGTTTTTTTTATTTTTTCTTTTGTTTCTAGTAGATCAGTTACTAATTTAAATATTTCAAACAAAACATTTAATTTTATATTGTCAGGATAGTTAATTATGTAGTTTGTCAAGCAACACATTATATTATTAAGTTATCTAGGCACATATTTTCAGGGGTCAAATGGAAATGTCACAAGACCTCCTAGTGTTAGTTAATGTTAAGACAAGTAAATTAAAGCAAATTAATTAAATAAAGATTTGTTGTCTTCCAAGCCAGTGTAGATGTAAAGCATTAAATAATGCCACTTACTTAGAGCGGTTTCGATCTATTTGATCTCATCAGTAATGGATAACCATTTAATGCTTTACACGTCTTGTCATCTTTATACACATGGGGACCGTAAAGTAATTTTAACAAGATTTAGCTTAAGATTTAGGAAGACTATATTGAGCTTTGTTAAATTAATTATTTTGGATTAATTACCGTAACCATAAAATTATTTTAGATATTCGAAACAGTTATCAAATAAATCTACATTAATAGCTTAAATTTGTTTATTTATTAACGTAAGCTAACGTAATGTTGTTCAGAGAAGGCAGGCAATAAACTGAAACCACCTTTCTCAGTTCAAAATTTCAAAGACATGATCAAAAATGTAAGAGAATCGTTAGAAATAAAACATAGATGGGCACAGCCCAAGTGAAGACGATGAATTACGGCAGAAGGATAAAAGCAGCTTTTAGAGCGGTCGGTGTAGAACCGCACCTACCAAAGAAAGCATCATTACTAAATCTCTTGTGTCCTTATAAAAACGTGTTTTGTATAGTTTTGGAATTTTTGTGGAATATTTGGCATATTTTTCAAACTAATGTATTGCTGTGGTTTTTAGACATTTGTCAACAAGAAACAAAAAGATGACCAAACATAATAAAGAGGAATGAAAAATTTTGCTTCTATATTAATTTCTACATACACTAGATGTTTACCAATATAACTACAAATTGCAATGTTTAAAGGTTTAATTTAAGATTTAACAACAAATGCGCATAAATAACGTATAGTATTATATTTAGAAATTTTTAAATTATAAATGTTGCATTATCTTAAGAGAAACATACAGATATCTAATAAAAGGAAGTTCTCACTATCAGTCAAGGCTATTGTAAATATGCAAAATAAAAAAACCAGAGATTAGCGTGTATGTTTTAGTTATTTGTCAATTACAGCTGTAGGATTCTATTTGTTAGTTGGAAGTAAATTTAGTTTATTCTCACTTTGCCAAAAATATGTGAAAATTTATTTTACTAATTTAGTATATAAATTTGTGTCGAGATTATTGTCTATAATTCATTATATAATTGTTATATTGTGATATTGTTGTTTTCTTTTAAAAAGATTATGCATATGCCACGTTTTCTTAGTTTAGAATAATAGATAATAAGCTAAGAACATCAATTCATAAATAAAAATGGTTTTTACCTTATTTTTACAGTAATCCACTGAATACAATACAATTCAGAATTTAGGTACCTACTATTTTCAACATTTATCAAATAGAACACGAACGGCAGTAAAGTATTTGTGATTTTAACCTTTATATTGCCTCTTCAAATTTAAGCACCGCTGGAAAATTAATTAATGAAAATTAATTCAAAACACTTGCTTAAAATTTCAAAATTAGATGTCAATCCGTTAAGCTGTTGCTCGAAGTTTCAACAATAAAGAAGAATTTAAGCAACTTCCTTGCATATAATTATAACTACATTCTATGCATATAAATCCGATTTTTCTTTATTAAATAATTTTTCCATATTTAAAAACCTTAGCCTCTAACAATAAACGTTGATTAACTTGCCTAATTTAAACGTAATCTTTTTTATGTAAATTTCTAAATTTTTTCTCCAAACAAAATATTTACATAAAAAAAGATCATAAATATTATATTTTCTCTTTTTCGGTTGATAAAATGGAAATGCGTGAATTTTCAGCAAAAACACCCTTTAACCGTTAGAGCGTTGAACCAGAACTCGTACGTTCTGAATTTAATGTACCCATTCCTGGAAAATTTTAACAATTTTCTGTCAGCTCTTGACTGTAGGAGTTGAGGTTAAAGACCATGACAATTGACGTTTTGAAGACTGAGAATTAATATTAATACAAATAAATAATACACCTAATGACAAAGGTTACCTTTGAAGTTTAAACCCGCAAGCATATTATGTATAATATATGCATATAATTAGCTCTTGTTGTTATAATTACCTTTCTACTCCACTGCCTCTGTCAACTAAACAAACAGGATGTAACAAGGATTTTAACAAGTTGGTGGCATGAACTTCAGTAGAATTTGCAACTTGCACTAATAGGTTTAATTCTCGTAAAATTTAAGTGAGAATGCTAAAATTAACATTGAACATGCAAAAGGTTAAACGTCTGTTCTTCTATTATTACAGTATGTTGAAACAAGGCACATCCGCTTTAAACAGTTAGTAGACAGACGTTCGAGAATTCAAAATTGACAATTATTTGTTCGCGAGGTTATCGAATTCCATACACCCACCCACGCTAGGGAAGAGATAACGTTGCGCATTTCTGTTTAAATGTAAACTCCAGCTTGGAAGTGTAATATTTTTATCGCAGACTCAGGAGTTTATATACTATCCTTCGACAGCAAATAGGAAATTCATTCAGATTTTCCCGTTTAGATGTTTGGTGTTTTAAGGTTTATCGCATCGTTTGTTAGACTGCTTTGACTTTTACATACGCATACGGGGATGATGTATAAACCAAATGCATATTTTCGTTTGAATCTGAGTGTAATTATTCAACATAAAACAATTATTTTGGTTTTGTTTAAACAACATTTTATAATTTGTCATTTTCAGCAGCTGGCTGAATATATAATCTGCTGAAATTTCTCTTGGTAATATTACAGGAGACCGAAATATTCAAGAAAGCTATATAACATATAACATGCACAATAGCAAGCGTAATGATAGTTTAAAAATGTATGCTATAGGTATGAACCGTTGGTGGCGATTAGCTAATCTAAACCGTACAGATTATGAAGTAGCGAAGTAGAAGAAAAAGAAGAATTTAGTGGGAAAAGAAGAAAACAATAAGAAAATACTAAGACTAAAGGAATACAATTAAAGGAAGTAAATAATATTTAATAATTTCACCCCAGTAGATTGCGTGGCTGCCTCGATAGTCTGTAGTCCTACAAGACGACGACGAAAAGATCAGGAATTTAACAATTCTAGCTGACGTTAAAGATGAAATATCAGATGAATTTAAATTAGAAGTGAAACTAAAAGATGGCGTTAAATTGAAACCCAAGGAATGAAATTAAAATTAAAGCCCTGAAACAAAGAATAATCCTATGATGAAGAGAAAAACGAAAATTCCTAATCTTACCAACTTTATGTCTAGTTTGACGAGTTCGAGGGAACACCGGTGGAAAGTTCCACATAAGCCTTCCTGAGAAAAGAGAACAACTTGGAAGATGGTGTTTGATGACATTAGCAAGTACATACCTGAGAAACGGCAGACTAAAATCTCGAAGATTAATTGAGGACACAAAAAAAGACCAAAAAAGCAAGGTAACTCACATACAATGACGACGCTATTCATTCATATCTCTCAGGCCTCACAAATGCGCACGCCAAATAACATGAATTTTAATATTTAAATAAGTAATTTTGATAGATATACAGGGAGTTTCCAAAGAAACGTAACAAACAAATAAGTGATAGCAATTTAAAAAATAGTAAGAAAATCTTGAACTATACAGGGTGTTTCATGTAAAAACTACAAGTGATCCATGTGTTACTCTTTTACAGAACACTAGATTGAAAATTATTCTAGAACGTAAAAATAGTTAGGAGTATCCATAGTAACATGTAACAAAGATTGTTGGAACACCTTGTATATCCTAAGAGTAGTAATAGAAATTACATAAAACACCGCATTCCTAATTAATCCACACAATTTCTCATTTACATATTGCTAAAAATAAATAAGCAATAAAAGACAAATCACAGTTTTATTGCACTTAGAATATTAACTACAACAGCTGTCATAACTGGTTTATAATTTAATTAGAATTTCTGTGCTATTTCCGAGAATTATTATTGTGGTTATATAAAGTTGCATATGAAAATTAAATCCAGAAGTTTATTTTGTGTATGGAAAGTTTATTTTCTAGGTTAATGAAAGTAATATTAAGTTTATTTATTTTTCTTCTTTAATTTGATATTACAGCCTCTGCCTTTTTAATATTTGCTTACCCTGCTACCATTTCTACAACTTTCTAGGTTTTTGAAGCAAAACAGTTATTTGATCCAACTAATTTAATTATCTAGGTACTCATAAAAATACTGTGTAATTATTAAAAACTATTTTATAAATGATCTTTTAAGGTTTTATAAACAACAAAGTGGAATCTGACTCTTTTCCAAATATGAGATGCGTTCTTTACACAAAGAGGGTTAAGATATTATAATTCTACTAAGTGATTCAAAAGTTAGTTGAAACGAGACTGGGACACATAGTATACCAGTTTTGCCGTTTCTGGAAGTTTTTTCGTGAGATATCATTTCCGAGTAAAATCATATTTTTCAAAATCTTATTCTATTTTGATCTTAACTCTTAATAACGTGCGCAATCATTTTCCGTTCTGTATTGGTTCTCAACTTGACAACATATACTACATCCTACGTCAGCAAAAGCGGCCTCTCTCAACCTGTACGGTATTGTCTGACCAGATTACTACATTGGTGTATCTTTAAAATCAATTTCAAAGTTTTTAACGCCAACAAAACGCAAACCTTTTTCCTGACAGGCAGTTAAAACAATTTCACAATAGGTAAAGAATCCAATAGCTAACGTCTTGTCGTAGATCTTTGAGTCACGATACAAAACAATTTAGACTCGACAAAAAGAATGTGTGGTTGTTTATAAAGTACATTTCGTGTAAAAATGATAAGTGTCAAGACTGCTAACTGGCGGTTTGGATTCGATTTTAACCCTGAAACTGTCTCAAGTTTTTAAGGTCGTCTTTCCCGAAAATATCTTTGGACACTTTAAGTTGTTTGTAAGTTTACCTTAGAATATACAGTACTCTTACACTCGTGTCTACTAAACACGTAAATCAAAAGTGTAAAGAAAATATCAGCGTCCAGTAATGGATTATGCACTTGTAGAAAAATCAAAATGAGAAGAATGAAAGTGTCGTTGCTGATGAATTTGCTTTTATGCGAGCCCATTTGACCTCCGGACCAAGTCAAGCAATTCTATTTGACATGAGATCTTAATTATCAGGCCACTATGTTATGGCAATCTGCGTTGTCGCTAAAAGAATACTAGCTGTTACCTCACTCAGAAATTGCTCTGGACTATTCAGATTTTGAACAAGAATTTTACAGGCCATCATTTTTAAGTCAGAGCACAACCTAGGCTCCCAAAATTGTAAATTCTAGACTAATGGTATGCAGTCGTTCTTGGACAGTTTTGGTTTTGAGTGCAAGAGTCCGGTCCTGCTCAAATACAGAGTCCTATTTAGAAATTTCATTACCATTTCTAAAATATTTCGGTCTCAATTCTAATCTCTTTTTTAAAATAATGTTATGCGTCACATCTTATTGACTTACTTTCATCAAACCATGGCAGGTGATGCACCCTATAAGCCCTCGAAACTACCTCTCTAACCAACATAAATTTTTCTAAATTAATCTTTTCATCAGTAAACAAAATGTTTTCTTGATTGTCGGTCGCTTGTCACTGTAATAAGCAGATGTTCTACAGATCTTTGATAAATCCTTATCTTACTGTCATTCTTGATGACGTTGTTCTTGTGAACAAATGCTGTCTTTTGAACTGCTTTCAGCTCTGTCTTCTATTCTTAATAGTTCACCATATCATTGTCTGAAACGGTACACAAGCATTCTTAATATTTGCAATCACAACTATTCAATTTACCTTAAAACCCCACTCCATCTTGACGATACAACAGATAAAATCATACTGACTAATTTCAACCTATGAAACACAAAAAGTTCGCAGAAACAACCAATAACATACGCACTAACACGAGCCACTCAAAATCGAGCAATAACCTCGCTGGAAAACACACACCTAACTGCCAAATTCTTTTACCACCTAACTGATGGAATGGAGTTCATCATACTACAGTCACTTAACCAAAATGAGGATTATACTCAAATTCACATCAAAATGCATTTACGGCCATCCTGATACTGAGAGTACCAAAGAACGAAATTTGACATAATTATTAGTTGAGGAAGTTTTGACGTAACATCAAAAAGGAAGACCATCATCTAACTAATGCACACCGTGTAGTAATCCTTTATAAAGCTCATCAGAAGAATGCACCTCTACCGATGGTTTTAGATGCTCAACATAGAATCTATCCAATACTTGCCCTTGTACATTTTGAACTCATAAACTAAAGGAAAAACTTTTTAGCAATCCTACATTCAAGATATTATAAGAAAGACTATGGATTCTAGATGAAGATGTCGAAAATTGTAATTATGTTCGTTTTTCTTCTAATCCGTAGTCAGCCACTTTTGGACCTCTCTGAAAAGAGCAGGGAATTTTCCTAAAATCTTCAACAAAAGACTACAATTACAATAATTCGATTTAAATTCACAGTTTTCCATTTGGTAAAATTGGGCCTAAGCGCATTTTTATTGGGAACAAACGTTTGTATAATTTCGTCTTCAAGGTGTCAAAGCATTTTGGTACACCAGGACTCGAATTTAGGTAAGGTAATGGATGAAACGAGCTCTCCAAAACACATTCGGAAAAGCCCTTGCAATATTGCAAACTAACATGAAATTGCTGAACCTAACCGTCCAACGAGCAAGTTGAATCGTCGGTCATCGGATGTTTTGAGAATAAGATTAAGAGATGACCACAAGATATTCTCTTTCTGTGACAGTACAGTAACACTTGGTTTTGTTGAAAATGTTCATCTTCTTTCTCGTCCTGAACAAAAACTCCCACTATGCCCAGTCGAGAACATTGGTTTATATGAAAAAAGGTCTTTTGAAATCGGGTGTGACGAAGATTGGGGCTGTAACCAAGCATTCTTTAATAAAGACAAAAGCTTGTTTAGCAGAAAGAATCCAATACAAAATTTGTTTGTTACGTTTAGCCTTCGTGAGATCGTTCAATTGAGACAAACAAGTCAAGAAATTTCTGATAAATCGGCGATATCAAGAAGATTGAGCCAAGAAAATGTGACTGTGTAGGGTTTTGGAGACTCTAGAATAGCGACGATCTTTGTTTATTTATTTATTTTAAGATTATGTAAGGGTAACTGTACATTACTAAAAATGGACCGTAATGGAATATTCTTTTGTGTATTTTGAAAGTCTGTACATTCCAAGAACTATTTTGGATTTTTATTTTAAAGATGACCTGACACTATAAAGTTTGAACATAAAGTTGCATTGAGAATCATATTATATTAACTGTTTCCGGAATTCCTTCCTTCTCATTCTCTACGCTACACTGTTTACAATAATACTGAAGATCCGAAATTGAATAAGTGGTGGTGATGTTTAGACAGAGTACAAGATAATGTTTGACAGAAATTAGGAAAGATACGCTTACCAAGTAATTAAATCAACACAACTGTTTTCCTAAAATTCAACGTCAACAATAATATTCCACTCGCGAATTATTTACAACCTGCCATAATAAAATACCAGAATGATGTTTTCATTACCCATTCCTTGTCAGAACTTATCGGTAATTGTCTTATAATGTATCCAGGAAATATTATTTGTAATTTATTTGTGAGTTGAAGTTAAACACTTTGATCTGGTTCCAAATCAAAAATCCTTAAATTTATTATTTCGGTAGTACGTAAAACATTACTGATGGTAAGTAAATTGCGCTCGAGAAGATTTATTAAAGTACTGAGTCTATAAATATCAAATATGTATGTAATAAGGTAAATTTCAAAAGAAGCGTTCAGAAATTAAATTTTTAAAACTATTTTAACAATCAATTTTATTACTGAATCGGTGGTGTATACAGGGTTATTCAGGATAAAAGTTAACTATTGTAATTTTAGATTTATAAATATTATACCGGAGTTTATTATAATTGTGTAGTTAGTTAACTGAAACAATTAGGACTGTTATTGTTTAATTATAAATGAAAACGTTACCTTTTAGATGTAGAGATATTTTAGTGAATAACTGTGTAAGCGCTAAACAGTATATTATTTGTGTTGAGTTATAGAGTGTGAAAGCCCAAAACTAATAACTAACATCGAATAAGATATTCCTCTCAATATTATTATTGTTTAACAGAGCTGCAGAAATTGTCTTTATTTTCTGCGGACTCAATTTATTTCTGCTTAGTCGAAAGAAAGAGCTGATAAAATAAAAACCCATCGCTATTTTCATTAATATGTTTGATACGCGTACAACTTAATGAATTTTCGAGTCAGTAATGAAAGTTCCTCCTACATATTTATACGAAAGGTTTTTTACTAACGTTTACCTTCGGGTTTTATGTTGAAAAAGTCGATCTTTTACAAGACCGTGAGTAAATGAAGGTGTGCTTTTAATGATAATGAGTATGCTTACTTAGGTGAAGAATTTTTATTATCTCTATTACTTCAAGCAACAACAGACGAAAATAAAAAGAAAATGTTAGGTTGCACTTAATTTAATTTTTTTAGGTCACATCAAAACTAAATATTTATGGTAAAACCGATGTCAATAATTACATGCATATTCCTTTATGAAAAGCTTTATAATACTTAATTCTACAGCTTATCTTCTTCAACTAATTCCTAACAAAAGGTTCCATCCAGCAAGGGACTCGAACCATTTAACTAACTAACGTCTGCTACTTCTACCCTCAGGTTGATTATATCTAGTGTTTCCCAAGATAATAAAATTTATCTCAATCCTAAAATTAACTTTTTAGATACAATAAACATCTGATACTTATCCGATTCGAATAACATCTCAAACACCAAGCAAATACCAAGAGTAATATAAAATTGATCCGACGTAACGCAAATACTTTGCAACTAAGTACATTCAATTGCACGTAAAACTTTAAATGCACTTTGAGTATCCTTTACTTAATTATTTTCAAGAATAACTTCAAACTTCTAATTGAATTAGGATTCATGGCACTTTATTTGTCTTTTAGCCAACTTTCTAGACTGGATTTAAAATCACTTTACTGACTCAGATCCCACTTTTTGGTTTAATAGACTTTAAATATTTATTATACCAAATAAAACTTAAATTAACTAAGACGTTTTATATTCACTCAAATTAAACAGTTCCATTTTGCAACTTTGTATTCCATTTAGTTTTCAATCGAATCGAACAAACCGCTACATAAATTTAAGCTTTGTCTAGAACATTACTTATAAGGCTCAGTACAATTCTAGTTTTTAAAAAGTTAATTAAATCAAAATTTTTTAATTCCATAAAAAACTTAATCAAATTGTAAAAACTGTTTTACACTTTCGGTTCGTGTTATAACTTGCTGAAGACCACCATGGTTAGGCTTTTTAAAAATTCTAGACTGAAGACATTTAAAGTGTTAAATATCCCTAAAATATTACAGAGATATCTGGCCTTTAAATATGTTTGTGAACCGTTAATGCTTTCTTGCTTATTGAAATGCTTTAAAAACCAGAAAGTGTAAGCTGTCTGACATTTTTTTCAGACTGTCATCATTCATTTGTAGTTCTCACCCTCTAGCTACTAGTCGTGCTTATGAGCATGAGTTAGGAGTGTGGCAATAAATAAAAGAGAAAAACAACCTCTAGGATGTTGTTTGCGGCAACGCGCCACTCGTTGTGTTCCCCTTCCTCCAAACAAAAGAGGAACTGGAATCACGTTAACCCTGATCATCAGCTAACCTCATGAGTGGATTTCCATCCAAATAATCTCAAATGACTTCTGACATTAATAGCCAGGATCCCAAAAATCAAAACCAATCCTCATGAAAAAGACCAACTGTATTTGAATACACAAAAACGAAGTTAGATCTTTTTGGTATCCCAAAGGAAGGTTAACCTTTTACAGCATGAGGATCAGCACTGAAGCATCATTTACATCAGAAGGCGGTTCTCCAGTTGTAAAAAAAAACTAACATTTTAACATAATGCAACTATCCATGTGAAAACTCGATTTTATACAAAAAACCACAACACACATACAGGGTATAACTTAAATATTCTAAAAACTTTGAAGGGATAACTCTTAAGGTGATTCTAAGAAAGGCAAAGTTCTACAAACGTGGATCGTGTTATTAGCTTGAAATTTTATTATGGTAAAGTTTACCACGCAAGAGATAACGTACGTGCACTATGTTTATCGTTTGGGGGATAGAAATACGAATCAAACTTCCCAAGCAGACATTTGCCTTGTACAAATACTTCTATTTAGTTCCATAGACTTCTCCACAAAACTGGGATCATTGCTATAATCGGTGAAACCCCTAAAAATCACTAGATGAATAGTTAGAAAAATGAATATTAGCTATACGACAATATGAAGATGAGAACTTACTGTGTAAATGCCACATACAACATTTGCAGACATTACTCCCTACTGACTTTCCTCTCCGCGGCAACTGGTATCAGTGGTACCAACAAATGACGAAAAGTGATTCTAATTTTCCTGCTAACATACTATTCACAGATAAGGTTAATCAGTTTCTGCCCGGACTTATGGACAACGAATGTGGTTTATGCTCATTAGGCTTTTGCCCATTTTGCTCGGTTTGTCTGTGAATTGGATGCCACATATCCAGGGCTTTGGATTGGTCGTTAGGGCCACAGTCATGGATGTCCCGATCTTCCTACCTCAATATCTTATATTTTTTCCTGTTGAGTTGTTTAGAAACCTTGGTTTACTCTATCGATAATACCACTGAGAATCTCCAGTACCTCGAAAATAAGATACTTCTAGTATGCAACGTAATGAACGTTATGAATAAGTATGTACTTAAGGTAGATACATTCCACAACGCCGAAATAAGTAAATGCAAAACAAAAAAGAAGGGTAGAAAATAAATCAGAGCGAAATAAAAATAAAATAAAAAAACTGAATGAAACGTTCACACGCAATAGCTCAAAGACAAATAGGAGGATGAAGAATACAGAAGAAACCCAAAAACCTAGATGATAAATGAGTTTAGCCCTTAAAGAACCAATCAAGGCATCCGCTTCCAATACCTCAAATTATACTGTGGATTCAATAATAAACAAAAATTTGATTTCTATTAACACACACTAACCTAACATGAATATGACTTTCATCTGCGTTCAATGCATCTCCCTAGGCTGACAAATTAAGAAAACACACAGTCTATGTGTCTTTCTTTTTTTGGCTCTCTCCCTTTCTCTCTTTGTCTAACGCCCAGATAGATAGTTACTTGAACGTGTAATGTCCGAATTATGATATTAACACGCGTATTTCGATATTGAAAAGTTTATTAATATGAGCAAAATAAAATTATCATGTAGAATACATGAGACTGTACAGAGCATCAAACTGACAACTCTGACTGATAACAATAATAATGCTTCCATGGCATCGAGTTACAAATTGAGACATAACAAAACGTAACACGGTTGTAACGGTAAAAACCCCGTTACAACTAATACTATCACTGCCACTTTTTACAGGGAAGATCAAAGAGATTGAGTTAATTTCTATCGTCAACCATGACGACAGATTCACTGCTCTATCAGATTGTGAAGGAAACCTCCTTCTTTTTGAAACATGGCAATACCCAAGCCTTTCAAACTAGTTTGGTGTACAGTTCTCATTCTCAATTGATCAACAAACCTGATAAACTCTGTAGGCCGGTTGCTCAAAGCTTTGTTAAATACTTGGCTGATTGATCAACCATTTGATCGTTGATCAAAACGATTTGAACGAACGATTAGGATAGTTGATCAAATACCAAAATATATAACAAAAACGCCTTGATTAAGTCGCTTTGATAATTTCTTAAATGACAAATGTGTTGCACAAAACAATTTTTGAAGATAATCAAATGATTAAAGTGATTTGATCAAATGTCAAACTAATCACAGGTAAACCACTGATTAGTACTGACTCTTTCAAATTGGATTCTAAACAAAAATTATTTTATCAGTTTTTATCTAATCTAGATTAACGTTATTGTCGTTTTTTTCTTTAATTTTTGCATTATTTAAGTTTTCGGTGCAGCTGTAGTGGATTAGTTGGTTTTTGCTAAGACATGAGGTAAGTGACTATTATCAAATTGTATTTTAAAAATACTTTTATTGCACACTCGAATACATAGGTATCTGTTGTTTGTTTTTTCTAATACTAGCTTTTTTTAACAGTTACATCACACCAGGTCTTGTTTTTGTCTTCTCTGTCTTCTTTACACAACCCTTTCAAACTGCAGGTGATTAGTTAATCAAACATAATTTTTGTTTTCTGCAACTCATTTTTAAATTTGATTCAATAGTCATTTTAGCAAAAAATTAATTGATCAACTGAGCAAATTACTTTTATACAGCCAATAGTAGAAAAAACTTTATTTGACCATGTCCTCCAATATTTTTATCTCTTTTCACGTAAATAACTCTTACTTGGTTTTAAAGTAGAGATCGTTTTACGAAGTCTTAGAAACGTTTTCCCAAGTGCTGCAGATGTTCTTCAAAGTTATTATTTAAAAACAATAGTCCAGTTTCCACTCTCCTTTCACTAACTAATGAAGCTTCTTTAGAAATCTAAACAAGTATAGCTTTATCTGATCTCTAACAGGAAGGAAAAGGACAAGATAGATTGCCATGGTAGTTAGAGAAGGTTTAGATTTAACGAAAAAAGTAGAATCCAGCCCAATGTTACCAAGATAAGTTAGCACCTTCTCTCATTTCATATTATGGAAAATACAGTTGGTGTTGCAAGGTGGATGACCCATTAAAAAGTGCAAAGCTTTATACTAGATTCATATTGACCTTGGTACTCGATCATCAATGCTTGAGAGAGTATAACATTATTTCTTTGGTCACAACATCAGCATTCAATCTTTGGTAATTTATGCAAAATTACAAAGAGTCTTGATCTTTTTTCTGAAACAAGACTTACCCAAGGAGAATGACTATGATCTACAATTTTCTAAACTTTTTTGCTGATGATGTCTTGTCCTTTTTCATGGGTGTTAAATTTATGGTCACATCTGCTAATGTTATCTTGATTTTTATGGATTCTGTTTTTATACAATCTGCCATGGCTATCACTCTGGCGTGACTGTGATTCTAAACGCAATTCTCAAAAGGTAACGTGAAAAAGACTAAAGTGTGACTGTAGAATTATCCAGGCAATTTAGGGGTAACGTTAAACAGGCTAATTATTTAAGAGTTAGGAGTTTCAGCCTTGGTATGCACAATGTAGAATTTAGCTTTAATTTATATTCGGCTAGTAGGTTTTACTCGTGTATTCGGATTGTTGTTTATGTAAAAAAGATTCTTCCAGATTTATAGAGACGTCAGCAGAGGCGACTGATAATAAGTATTATAAAGCTTAACAGGTTTTCTGACAATTTAAAGTGGTCACTTTCCTCGTTGCTAAATTAGAAAGACTTTCTAAAAAAAATCCAAAGTAATTTATTCAATCATAAAAATGCCAAAAAAAGCAAATTCCAAAACTTAACTCTGCAATTAACACAACCACTCAATTGTAATAGATAACTAGAGAATGAGAATTAATCAGAAAATACAAATTTCAGATTCCCAACGTAACATTACAATATTCTGTGGTTTTTTATCATTAAGAAACACACAAACTCTGCTCAATAATCCCCGAAAACAAGATTAGTTCACCGGATTTGAACCGCGTTAATTAGCTGTTTAATGTAACATCCAAAAGCAGTGCCGTTGAAGAAGGTTTGTGCAAATTCCACCATCTTAATGTATAATAGTTGAAATTTGACCAAATTCGTTTTCTTATTTAGGGATATAAAGTTTTTAATTTTTTGTGCAAATTTAAAATTGTAGAAGTATTGGATATTGACCAAACAGTAATATTTTAAAATCGATCGTTATTGTATAGCAGTCGAGCCTTTGTCTTGATCTTTTTTTCAATCTAGACAACTCTAAGAGTAAATTGTCGACTAACCTTTCGTATACACATAAAATGCTCATGTTCAACTTTCTATTTTCCACCTCTATAAAAGTTTGCCCGTAAAGCTTAAAAATATTTCAATTTCGTTTCAGTTTGTTAGGTGTTAGGTCAACTGTAAATAAAACGAACCTTATTCTAATACCGTTTCTTAGATTTATAAAAAGAAGTAAATCGCACTACGTTTCTCAGAACATTTACTTGAAATATTTACTTACATTTAGAGTTTCCATTCCATTTTCTTACTACAAAATGTATGCGTTTCTATTGTTGAGAAATCTACACGCTTAAAATATTTAACATTCTGGGTAGGTAAATTCCTGTCTCGCACTTTCCTGTTTGTCAAAAGAATCTTGCGGAACGCCCTAATCTTATTTCGTGGGATTTTCTATTTTTATTTTTTAAGCTTTTTGAAGCTTGAAGTGGAATATTAAATATTTTACAAATAAATGCAATCATGGGTGTAATCCATAAATATTAACCTGGAATTGTGAAATTTTATTTTATTTGCAGAAATTACACTATGTAGTCTCTTTGTCGGTAATAATTGCTTGAGCTGTAAGACAACAATCCGTATCGGATATCATAATGCAAAATTTAGTCGTTCATCTAAAATATGATCAAAGAGAATACGATTTAAGTTTGTAATTAATGGCCAGTGCTTTCTCCTCAAGGAGTTACATTAGTTAAAGTTACGTATTTACATAACGATCAGTATACTGTCAACACCAAAAATAGATTCTCAAATTATATCTCCTTGGATCACCAGAAACTATGTGCATAAGCATAAATAATTTAAAATTCCCTAATGCAATTATTCAGTTTTATAAGTTCGGAAAGGTTTAATTGAGAAAAACGGATATAAAAAGTGTGAGTTATTAATTCAAGACTTTAATTTTTAAAATTAAAATCAAGTGAAGTAGCCTATTATAAAAAGCGTATAAAAAGTTTGAAATGAATTCATAAATTAATTTTTCGATATCGGCTGAATTATGACAGCATTGATGTAACATGCACGAAGTTATTGACCTTTTTTAAAGGTTAGTCTACAGTTTTTCAAATAAAATCTGTGTATTCGTACCGGTTACCTCTGCGTTTCTCTTGAAATTTCGAACACTTTATTCTATTACAGCGGTAAAGAACAGTAAAATGTCTGCAAAACACTCGACGACAAAATGTGGAGAGAAAGAAAAAGTTTATGACTTTATATGTCTAACTCGACTGGCGTCGTAATTCTGCAGGTGATACAAAAATATTCAACCAAATTTGGGTGCAAGTATTATGTCGTTCTTTGAATAGTATCTTCCGCTAAAACTTAGTGAAGAGAGTTTTAAGTATAGATATTCAGAATAAGATCAATAACATTAGATTTCTTTGATTCAGCAGAGAGAGATAAAAAGACAGAGAGGGGGGAAACTTTCTTGAAAAGTTTAATTAGTGCGTTTGCACTCTTGGTATTCCTGGTATAGCATGCCATTACGGATAAAGATCCTAGAGTAATTTTGTCCGGTACAAACATCCTTCTTTCCTCGTTCCGTTGTCTACATTTTTGCCTGAGGCAAGCTTACTAGTCACTCAACAATGCGACAAAAATTCGGCTGTCCGAAGTCTGAATTGCAAGGCGTTTAGCTATTTTGTGGAAGGGTGTGTGACTTTTAGAACTAATTTAATGAAATTTTGTTATCATGTGGTTTACGAGACTCTTATGTTTTTGGACTTGGTGGTTTTCAGATGCTTACAGGTTGGTATTACCACATTCAGTAGTGTGCAGTCGCTGATTACGGTTCTTTCTTGTCCATGTCCGTTTTTTCCCAAGAAGGTCCCGTCAAGTCTGGTCGGTGCTCTTTTCTTGTTGCTATAGTACTAAGTCACCCTGTGCTAGCAGGCACTCGGTGCAGAACTCATACCTTGAAGAGAGAATAGACTGTTGTCGTAGCTAGAAGAACCATAGAATACCGCTAATCACAGATATCTACTAGACAGACAGAAGTCATCGATTTGGTGCTCATGGCACCGGCTTTAGAGGTCATTCGACCTCTCTCAAGCCCGTTGGAATTGATTGTCCTGAACGCAGCGTCCGTTGTTTGGAAGAAGATGAAAACTGGAGTCTTCGTTGTTAGTCGTTGGGCAAGGCAGTAAAGTAGGCTTGAGAGGCGATTGGATACGGTGCTGATGTTGCGGCAGTTCTTAAATTGGCGATTTTTTGATCTTCGGCGCTGGATTTCAGATGGAGTTCTTGAAGTAGACACGGACGACGAATTGGAGACGGTGCACAAGCGGAACGAACGCGAGCTGGCAGTAAGGTTTAGGCTAGTTGATTATGGGATTGGGTTATTAGGATAATATTGAAGGAATTTTAAATTGGAAATAATTGAATAATTGCGGGTTGAGAGTGGATATAATGAATTAGGATTGGTAAGGTAGTGGGTAGAGCAACGGTTTTTCTCAGAACCACAACCCCCCGCAGTTCGCGCTGCGAGAGGATTTGGCGGGAAATGGATGGCGGGAAGAGGGGGTTATCCACGGCAGAAGGACGGAAGTAGAATTTCGGCAGCTGAGGAGTGGTGGCATCCGAAGAGCCTCGGGCTCGAATTACAACAGTGGCGGTGGATATGCTGGAACCTGCTCCCCGCAGAGCAGGCTTGGCGGACGAGGCTGAGAAAGTTGGAGCTCTACCGGGCCTATCACCCCGGACCTAGGCGCAAGACACCGGTAGATGGAGTTGGCTACTCTACCCGCCCTCCCGTTCGGGTGTCGAGTAGCCGTTGGAGTTAACTGCCTACTTTTCAACGTCGGTGCATCACCCGCAGACGGAGAGCGGATCGACTGCCTCGCTACGCACTCGAGACCGGATATGCGGGATATCTACTGCCAGAACCATTACTGTTATTACATATCTACAACGCCGCATCCCGTTGCACAGAGAGAAATCATATATAACTGACCAGCCTGGATGTTATCAAGTTATGTTTTGGTAATGATACCTAGTAGCGGTGTCGAGTTTCTAAGTATCAGCTTTATAGACCAAGAGCTAGCGTGAATTATCCCACGAGACATTATTCCAAAAATGGCTATTTTCATTCGAAAATAATTTACACGGCTAGCATAAAATCGCTCGTCTGCCGGTCCAGACTGGCAGCGTTATTGCGGGGGCGGCGTTTCAATTTAGAAAAAAGATGCAAATACCACACGATTTATTCCTAAATCTGATCTATTCTGTTGTGTGTAGGAATATTAGTTAAACATTAATACGCAACGGCAGATGATCTAGCCACTATACGCTGATCTAGCAGCCAGCGTTTCCAGAGCAGACGCACAGTGGTCTGAAATGAAGAAAAACCGGTCAAAACTAAATAACTCTCAGAATTGCTTAAATATTTTGTATATAAGGTGTTATTGGCGTCTCTGCCATCCAAAGTAATGTGGAAGATAAAAATTATTTTATTTATTTATTTGTTCTATCGGAGAAATTTAAAAAAATTCGTATCTGCTTTCGTGCATTCCGTCTGTCTGTTGTCATGTTGCCGCAACTTTACAAGACATGTTATATATGAAATCAACTTAGAATTTTCTCCTAATTACAGATACATAATCGTTATTTCGATATCTCGAATAGTTTTCGAGATAATCGAGATCGAAGATGGCAATTTTTCGTCATGGTCTGTCTGTTGGTCTGCTGTCATGTTGCCGTAACTTTACAGGACATGTTATATATAAAATCAACTTAGAATTTTCTCCCGATTTCAAATACATAATCGGTATTTTGCTAGCTCTTGGTCTATTTGTTATCCATGAAAACCATAGCCATAATGACGGAATTTTGCTAATTCTATTCGAATAATAGTAATCATATGAGGCGATTAAGCGTGTAAGATCTAAGTTGAAGAAAGTTTTATGTCTTCCTTATGGAAGAACTGTATTTGACTGCAAATTCAAGCAATGCACATAAGTCGGATGGATTATCTAAGTTAACCTCGATTTGTTTTAAAGGAACATTTCTTGTCATTTATCAGAACATCGTGGTTGGGTTCGGAATATGATGGCTACAAAAAAAGAGGTTTCCAAGATGCATAAATATTTCTTGTGCACTTCAGTGTATCATTTTTTGTTTCTCTGTGTTATTAAAATAAATCAAGTTACTTCGAGTTTTTTATTCATTTACTACTTGGTAGGGTAATTGCATATTTTTCTGTTTGAAGTAGAGAGGTAAAGTAAACCTAAAATGAGTTCATAATGTCATTTTTAAAGTTTGTGAATCATGTAACGAGTAGGCTTATCTTTTAAAATTTGAGTTCCAGAATGTACTTGTTGTAGATAAATTGCTGAGACTTCTGCACTTGTAAGTATTTGACTAATAGTTTGGTTTTTAATATTGGGATAACCTTAGTTTATCAATTAGCTCAGAGTTTATTTATGTCACGTTTACGAGTGACGCCCATTGGACTCAATCTAAATTAAAATTGTTCGGACATTTGGGCAAAACTTCTATTTAGTTTCCTTACAAGGTTATTTTAAACCAGAGTTTTAGGAATTTAGCAACTTTGCAACACTGCCATAGAGTACTACTTCAGATGTTGATCTTTTGAAGTTGATAGAACTGAAATGATCTTAACGTAGCCCAACGACGCCCAAAGGACCCGATTAATCAAAAATGTTCTTGTGGTGCAAAAGATCAATTTGGTAGAAATTCCTACACATACTAAACGAACAATAAAAGTTTGATTAGGCCAAAATGTTCAATCACCTTGAAAAACCTGTTTAGTTACCTCCAAGTACCAACGCTATTAAAATCAGAAACAAAATCTAGATTTTAAAGACCTTTGGACAAACAGTAGCTTGAGAAGAGCGACCTTTCTGAAAATCCCAAGCAGGTCAAGAAGCATGAAATGCCTTAAAAGCTGGACCAGTTCCAAAATCGCAAGGCACTTCAATTAATAGTATCAGTAATCAGTTTGATGTGATAACTCGACCTTTTCAGGTTTAGAGTTAGGATCTTCCACTTGTAGAAATGTACCAGGATATCTTTCTGCGTGTAGAGAAAATTCATGTTTTCCGTCGTACTCATTAAACAATCAAAGCTTCAGCGAAAGTCTTTTTTAGCTATTTCATGTTGTAATCATTTGTTTAGAAATCTGATACCTATGACTTTTAAAGTGATTACATTTTTATTTTAAATGGAAATTTTTTTAAATGCTAAAAATCTTTTTATCAAGTCATTTCGACAGATCAAAGATGAAGTAAAAAAGTAGAGTTTATGGTTAACAATCTCATTAAAGAAGGAATAGTGAAATGTGATATTGAAAACAATTAAAACTCGCTGCAACTTTGAGCAACTTCAATATAGAACCATTCAGTAAAAATTACATCACAACTGTAAATGTACATTGTATTGACGTTTATCTAATTAATTAATAGACTCATCTACTAATATTTACTAACAGTCATGACCACTGTTTTACCTAAATTTCCACATAATGTTATTCAAAACCTTGCAGATATTTTACATTTTTCCCACAATTGCCGTCGAATAAATTTCCTGAAGCTCATAAACTTTCGCTTCGGTTTGTTTGCATTCTTTTCCATTAAATCATTGGAATGAAATGAATATTACTTGCATTTCAAGTAAAATTTATTACCATCAGCTTCGCATTCATTTGCTGCTTGCAGAAAAACCTCCAACGCAAATATTTTTTAATATCTGGAATACATTTTTCTGTCCTTCATTTCAACAAAATAATTTTAACATTTACGTGAATATTTCCCTGTTAATTTTATGTTTTAATGCTCAAACTTTGTATTAAATGAAACACTGGAAGGCACGATTATTATCCTGGGTTTTCCTTATCTAAATCTGAAAGGTTCCTTTATTATTAAAACAGAAGCAAGCTTTATTAATGATTGTTCTCCTCTTCTAATTTTGGAAACTTCAGAATTACAAAAAAAATTAACAAAAAATTTTCAATTATCTTACTTTGCATTAGTTACGAAATTACAATAAAAAAGGAGTTTTTCAAGGAAACGAAACTGGAACATTTGTTAGCTAATCGTATCCTTTTTGTAAACACTAAAAAGATCTTTTTTATAGAACGTTTTAATTACAAACGAAGTTTTTACGTCAGGAATTCTTCTTTTAATTGTACTTTTATATTTTTATTCTGGAACGAGGTTTTATTAGTGAGAATTTTAATTTAACTTTATTGTTGTAGTTCTATGTTTAGAAAGCTTATCAAAACAAGTGATAAAATTTGCGTGTTTACACTCTTTTACAAATCAGAAAGGTCAGAATCGTATGCTCTGATATATAAATTCGTTATTGTTATTCATCCAACTTGCTCAACTGTAAAACACTCTTATCACACTGAAGGATGCCTTTTGGTGCTGCGACCTGAATTTACTCGTGCTCCACATATCGATAAAATCTTAATTTCAAAGTGCTCAACGATTACTTTTCCTAACAAACAAATTGCGTCACCTAATGTTAAAGACAAAGAATTCAGCTTAATGTAGGTTTTGTGAACTCGTGTGGTAAAGCTTATATTAGTAAGATGTCTACCCGCCGGATTCAAGAAAATCAAACCAGTAGCTCGTGGTCAAATAAAGAATACGGAAAGTTAAGTTTGATATTGCTATCAATTAAAAATATTTGGTTTTTTCTCGAATTAAATTTAACGTGGGAATAAGTTTCAAAGTGAACTCAACAACACTTCTAGAAAAAATTAGAATTTAATGCTGCCACTATAATACTTACTTCCAATTGAGCCAATTGGGGAAGTTTTAATTGTTTTTCTACAAATTAATCATTCCATCATTATGCAATTCACAAAGGTGTTTTTTAATTCAGCCTGATAGTACGCAAAGGCATGCATATTTAATCAAATCTCAGGCTGTATTTGCGAATGAAACAATGATGTTTCAGTTCAGAACATACATTTGTTGCAAAACACAGTAGCAGTAAAAGACGGCAAATAATACAGCATAAGATTCGTACCGACTTAATATTTTTAAAAGTAACTAACTGCCAAAGATAAAGGTATTTGAATTTTGTATACAACAGGCATTTCTAAAATATTTTTTTAGATGAAAATATAGAACCGAAATGTCTTTCGTAATAAAAATAAATTAAAAAGAATAGACAGCGTAGGCATTGCTTCCCTTATGTTTCCGTTCATCTGACACGCGCTTCCAAATTAACCCCTGCAGACTTTTCCTGATGTGCTTTAAATGTAGGTACTTCAACACACTCTAATGAACATCATTTACAACTTTAGTGGAATATTCAATTCGCCTAAAATACATTTATTGTATTTCAATGACCGTAAATGTATATTTCATTCAATACATTACTGTTGCTGAAAACAATGGCAGAACAATTTGTAATTGTCATTACGTACCCTTATTAGCACTTGTAGACAATTATTCTTATTCAAGTGTATTCTAATGTTGCAGTACAAGAGACGTTATTGATCTCTGTGCATGTTCAAACAGACTTTAAGTTTTATCAGAACAATTCGAAATTCTAAAAGTTTACAAACAAGACTCAAGTGCCTCATTAAAGTTAAATGCAAACGTCGACGTACTTAGTGTGCAGTAATGCGTGTTTTTCAGGTAATTTAGGTCAAGGATTAGCTAACTAACATCCAGAAATTATTAAAATATACGAGCAGTCATTTCACGCCATGTGCTTTTTATAAATTTTAATGATGAATTATAATTATTTTTGAAACCTACATCATCACTGGCAATATCTAAAACCAAGAAGAAATTTACCATTCGATTTATAACTCGCTTAATATCTTCAAATTGATTTTTTCTTTATATTCTTATAACTCGCTTATTGTTATCAATAGTAGTAATCTCAATGTATATGTACATAACATATATAGCGAGAAATTACAGTTATTGGTTTTGCACTGTACAAATACAATGAACTTTCTCAAGTTTATTCGATATACTTTACGAATAGAAATCTTATTAGAAATTTGTGCAGTAAGTGAATCATGACCAAAAGATTGTTCTGCTTGATTTTATTGCAAATATAAAATTGAAAATAATTTTTAGTGAAATGTAACATTAAATCGCAAAAATATTAGTTTATGCAATTTTTGTTTGTACCAACCCAGCTCAATTGATGGCCTTGAGATGGGTAACAAGTTGAAAAGAATAACGCTTGATCTATTCATCAAATTATCGGTTATAGGCGTACAAACGAGAACAAACCACAAAGCGTTACAAAAATGTAATATCATGTAGCAACCACAATAAAATAGTTTGAATGTACACTCTGTATAACAGAGAAATTACTGGTTCAAGACACAATGTCTTGGTATCAAACGAAACGCTTGACCTATCCATCAAATTATTGGTTACAAGCGTACAAACGAGAACAAACTACAAAACATTACAAAAATCTAAAATCATGTAGCAACCACAATAAACTAGTTTGAATGTACACCCTGTATAACAGAAAAATTAGTGATTCAAGACACAATGTCTTTGTATCAAAGCGCACGCATAGAAGTTGCGGACCTAAAAAGTCATTTGTATCCGCCAGTCGCATGTTTGAAATATTAACGAGTTTCTTTCTCTCTCATCCGTATCATCGTCCGCAACAGTGTCTAACCATCTATTGCCTCTGTCGCAGGATTTGCCTTCAATACCATGGGCCCCTGCGACTTTCATTTTCGCAGTGCCAATTCCAGTGCCAGTTGTGCCAACTAACAACACCTTAGTCGGTATGTTACGACTGCTAACAATAAACAACACAAAAAGCCGTACCACGTCATGGTGGTGGATGGTCATCACGTCCGCCAACCTTAAGCAGGAAAAAAGATGGCTATCAAAATCCAGCAGTAAAGTAACGCTGAACATATCGTAATGCTATTTTAAAATTTTATGTCGTCCTAACATCCTGCGAATACATTTAGTTTATCTTGGTTGAAGGCAATTTTTGACTTATCTTGCACGATTTTTATTCTAGCACACGTGTGACTTTTTAAAAAGAATTGTTTATCGCATTCTAGTCGCTTATTTCTTAAAATTAATAGGTGCGTTGCTTTTTTTCATAAAAATGCAACTTTATTGTGAAAAAATGGTTACAAATGAATCATTCAAAGTATTGCCCATCGCTAGCTACAACTTTTTCCCATCTTTCTGGCAGAGCTCGAATACTTTTACGGTAAAAGTGTTCATCTTTTGAGGCTAACTACGAATCAAGCCATTTTTTGATATCTTCATATGAGCGGAACTGCTGATCAGCCAGACCATGTGCCATCGAACGAAACAAGTAATAATCGGACGGCGCAATATCTGGGGAATATGGCGGGTGGGGTTGGACTTGCCGTTTGAACGTTTCCAGGTAGGTTTTCACAGGTTTGGCAACGTGAGGCCGAGCGTTGTCATGCTGTAGAATTACTTTTTCGTGTCTCTGCTCGTATTGTGGCCGTTTTTCGCGCAGTGCTCGGCTCAATCGCATCAATTGAAGTCGATACCGTTCCCCAGTGATGGCTTCGTTTGGTTTCAACAGCTCATAATAAATAACACCGACCTGATCCCACCAAATACACAGCATAACCTTCGCAGCGTGAATATTCAGCCGAGCCGACGACGTAGAAGCATGGCCGGACAGTCCCCATGACTTTCTTTTCTTTGGGTTGCTGTAATGAATCCATTTTTCATCACCCGTCACGATGCGATGAAGAAACCCTTCCTTTTTGCCGCTGGAGTAGTTGTTCACAGGCGAAAAAACGACGCTCAACGCTTTAAATCGTAAGGAACCCAAGTTCCTTGCTTTTGAATCATTCCCAACGCATGCAATCGCTTGGAAATGGCTTGGCGGGCAACTCCTAATGCTGAAGCAAGCTTTTATTGCGTTTGGCACGGATCCTCATCGAGCAATGCCTCCAATTTAATGTCTTCGAAGGTTTTTGGCCTTCCTTCACGCGGACGGTCGTCAACATCGAAATCACCGTCTTTGAAGCGACGGAACCAATCACGGCACGTTGTTTCACTTAGAGCAGCATCTCCGTAAACTTTTTGGAGCTCTCGATGTTCTTCAGCCACCGTTTTCTTCGAATGAAAGAAGAAAATCAACACTTCCCGCAAATGACGATTATTTGGCACAAAATCAGACATTTTCACACAACCAAAAGTATATGACGCCAAAACAAAATCCTTATTGTGTCAAAACGATTTGTTTACCATATGTCTAAGCTTGGTTCATGACGTTCTGGATATGTCAAAATCGACCAGCACTTATTGCTGGAGCCATCTATTAACAAACAGCGGGAACTTAGTTGCGCACCTAGTATGTTAACTAAAAGTGCTGTCTTGAGTTGAGCTTGTTTTAATG